>SCLH01001323.1:72125-92675 GCA_004367855.1 Oikopleura vanhoeffeni
CCTGGTTATAACCCGAAGTGTTCTGAAACGGGATAAGTTTTCAATAATAAGTTTTTCTCGAAAAATCAAGGTTTGGGAGCCAAAAATCAAAATTTTTAATTTGTTTCAAGAAGTGTGTGAATTTCATTCATAAGTGACGTTGACCTAAAAATTACCGATTTGGCATCTGTTTTATATTAATTTAATACTGAAAAAACGAAAAATCGCTATATTTTGATCACGTGACTACCGAAATTTTTCTTCATAATTTTTTTCCATTTTGCAATATATTTTTCAACCTCAAGAAGTTTCGGAACAATCCACCCATTATTTCTACAGGTCGAAATTAATGGTGGACGTGCTAAATATAAGACATTCCGGCGATATTGGCATTTTCGGCATGTAATACTTAAAGAGGTGTTATTGGTTTTTCGGATTTGCAAGCCTCCCTGCGGCTGAATCAATGTAAATAAGACAAATCTGAAACATACACTGCTAAAAGTATATCCTTGCACTAGCACCATGTTATAACTTAGTGCGGGCGGTGGAACCAGCGTGGGGCTTAACCCTCGGTTAAAGACGAGTTGCTCGCTTTTTTCAGAAATAAGGATCTTAGAGCGTTTTATTGGTATAATTTTTGACTATTTTGTAAGAAGTCTGCAAACGTTGTCTGAATGTAAGTGACATAGAGAGCTGTTTTTTATTTCTGTCTCAGAGTGCGCATATCTTTTCTAACGATAACTCCATATTAAACCTTTACTTCTACTATAGCGCGTGGTTGAAATCCACTATGATGTTGGTCATAACGATGATTGTCTTGAGTATGATGTAGCAAGGGTGCTTGATATTAGGACCACTAATTCGGTCGATCAATCACTCAAACTTCACTAAGACAAACAATCAGTTGGCGATTCGAACCGCGCGTAGAATGTAAATTCTGTTGAGATGAGGTTCCCGTTGGGATCTAAGGATATAGTCGATTGTGGCCAAAAAAGGGTGTTTTTCGACGTTTTGATCGAAGGGCTTTTCTGTGAAATTCCAGGAAACGTCCATTTTCAAAATTGAAACAAAGTGCCCCCTACAATTCAATATGGGATTATCCCCTATTGCACACTTTTGTTATAAGTATCCCGCGCATACCTACCTGTATATAACACCAGCTTCGGATTGCGCCTGAATCAGTGCAGGATTATTTTACAAAGTGTGAATGCGGATTAAGAATAAACGGATTGCGAAACATATTACCTCTCAACTTCCTTTATGTCAGGAAAATTCAATACGTTCCAACATGAGCTAAGCTTTTACTGGTTATAAACAATATTCGCAAAGTAGAAGCCACACGAAGTGTGGATATGTTCCCTTGGCGGAACTTTTTATATGCTCACAAGTGTTAAAAGAAACTATAAAAGCACATTTATTGTTGTGTTGGTTTTCCAAGATAGTTCTCTTTTGAACCTAATTCGATAGATTGCCTACTACGCATTACTTGTAATTTGTAAGATTAAACAAAGTTCAGTAAAGGTTTAAAACCGGTTTAAACTAACTAGTTAACAAAGCTTAAATTAAAAAGAGAGGCCCGAAAGGGATTCGAAGCCCGAGTGGGAAGGCAACAGCTAAGCAGTACACCATTACCTTGCGGCCAATAGATAAATTTATTTCTGTTTCTATCAATTATTAACCAAATTGATTTGCAAAGTCAGAAATGGAGAATCCACAACCATCAGTGCCGAGCCGCACCGAATTGTCAAAGTTTAGTACCTTTTCAGATTTTCGATTATTAACATGTGTTTTCGGATGGTGCTTTGCTGCTCTCTAGATAGTTGCTTTCTGCTGCGAGGATAATTGTTCTCAAGGGCTGTCAGAATAGAATACAAATTAGAAATAATTTTGACTGGTTGGGGGTTTAGCGGTTGTAGGCTCGCAAAAAAGGATACTTTTTATCGATTTCGGGGCCGGTCAATCCCTGTCTATATTTTTTTCTTTTTTCTATTTTTTTGAAATCACTGATGTAAATAATGCAACAATGGCTACTCTTCAATTTTTCTGATACCTAACTGGTTAAGAAAATTTCGGGTTTGTTTCCCGGCAATTAACCACATATATTGTATCAGCTTTGGCATGGATGGTATTTTGCTCTTTTATGGCCTATTCTGCTCGCTGTAGAGGTATGCTGCAAAAATCCAGAGAAAAATCTCGGCGCCCCAATTAGGAAATAAGGCCGATTTAACAATTTTTTGGCGCCCATTTTTTTTATCAATTTCGAGTCATAAAACACGAAATAGCCGATTTGCAAAGTTTTGGCCTTATTTTTTATCAAATTCGATCATTAAACATCCACATAGGCCGATTTTAACAATTTTGAGGCCTTTTTTATCATGAATTCAGATCTAATAACACGGAATAGGCCGCATTAACAAGATATTTTGCCATTTTTTATCAATTCGATCATAAAACCACGAATATAGGCCGACTTGAACAGAATTTCGGCCCATTTTTATCCAAATTTCTTGATTCTAAACACGAGAAAATCCGGGTTGATTTACAAATTTCTGGCCCAATTTTTATCAATCGATCATTAAAACACCGAACTAGGGCCGGAGTTTGAAACAAATTTGGCCCATTGTTATTCCAAATTTTGATATTAAAACACGAAATAGGCATTTAACATGATTTTCCATTCTATGCAATCGATATATAAAAACGAATAGGCCGAATTTAACAAATTTTGGCCCATTTTTATCGAACATATCCGATCATAAAACCCGAATAGGCCGTGTTAACAGAAATTTTGCCAATTTTATCAATTCGAGCATTAAAAACACGAAATAGGAGCCATTTACTAATTTTGGGCCCATTTTTATCAAATTCATCATATTTAAAACACGAACATGGGCCGAATTTTACAAATTTGGCCCTATTATTTATCAATTCGATTCTAAAACGGAAATAGGCGATTTAAACAATTTGGCCCATTTTTTCATATCGACAGTAAACACGATAATGGCCGATTAACAAAATTTTGCCTTTTTATTCATTCGATCAATAAAACACGAATAGGTATTTAACAAACTTTGGCCCATTTTTATCAAATGTCCGATTCATAAAACGCGAATTAGGCCGATTTATACAAATTTGGCCTCCTTTTTATCAAATTCGAGTCATAGAAAACACGAATCTAGTGGCCGATTTCACCTAATTTTGGCCTATTTTTATCAAATTCGTCTATGATAAACAACGAATAGGCCGATTTAACAGATTTGGACCCAATTTTATCAGATTCGATCATTAATACTACGAAATTAGCGATAACATAAATTTGGCCTATTTTTTCAATTCGATTCAAGTTTAAACCACGAAATAGCCTGATTTAACAAATGTATGGTCGTTCCGTTCTTTATTCAATTCGATCATAAGAACCCGATAATAGGCCGAGTTAGACAAATTTGTGGGCCTCGTATTTTTTATCACAATTCGATCATAAAACGCACGAGAATAGGCGATTACAGCAAATTTTGGCCCTATTTTTATCAATTCTCATAAAACACGAAATAGGCCGAGTTAACAATTTTGGCCCATTTTATCAAATTCGGATCATTGAAACACGAAATAGCCCGAATTTGTAAAACAAATTATGCCCATTTTTTAGTCTACAAATGGTCGAGTCCATACGAAGAACCGAGAGAGGGCTGAGCTTTAACCAGAATTCTTGGTCCCTTTTTATCAATTCTGACATACAAATCACGATAGGGGCGATTTACAGAATGTTGGCCTATTTTATTCAATATTCGATCAAAACATCGAAAGTAGGCGATTTAACAAATTTTGGCCATTTTTATCAATTCGATCAAATAAATACACGAACTAGGTCGATTTGACAAATATGTTGGCCCTTTTTATCAAATTTTCGATTTGCAAAACACGAATAGGGCGATGTAGACAAATTTTTGGCGCCTATTGGTATCCACAAATTCGACTCCATTAAACCGACAATAGGCCGATTTAACAAATTTTGGCCCTTTTGATCAATTCGATCTATGAAAACCGAAATAAGCGGATTGACAGAATTTATGCCCATTTTTTCCCGAAATTCCGAGTCAGAAACACCGAAACTCTAGGCCGATTAAAAATTTTTGGCCCCATTTTTATCAAATTCGATTCATACACCGAATGGCCGATTAACATTTTTGGCCCTTTTATCAAATTTGATCATAAACACGAACAATCGGTTGATTTACAATTTTGGCCCCATTTTATCAATTCGATCATAAACACGAAATAGCCGATTTGAAATGTGGCCCATTTTTATCAAATTCGATCAAAAACACGGAAGTAGCCATTTAACAAATTTTGGGCGCTATTTATTTCAAAATTCGATCATAAAACACGAATCGGACCGATAACAGAATTTTGGACCCATTTTATTCAATTCATCATAATAACACGAAATTTAGGTCCGATTTGACAATTTTGGCCCATACTTTACCAAATTCGAATTCATAAACCGAAATAGGCCCGATTAACAAATTTTTGGAGCCACATTTTATCATTACGTCATAAAGCAACGAAATAGCGCCCCGGACTCGTTCGGTATATCTAACAAATATTTTGGCCCATTTTTATCAAATATTGATCAACTAAACTATCACAGCGATAGTCGGTTGATTTAACAAATGTTGGGCGCCATTTTCTTATTCAATTCGATCTAAACCACGATAGTGCCGGAATTTAACAAATTTTGGCCATTTTTATTCAGATTCTCGCTCATTAAAGACCGAAATAGGCCGATTAAGATTTTTGCCCATTTTTATCAATTTCGAGTATTAAAACAACGATGATAGCCGAGTTACCAATATTTTGGCCGTTTTATCGTAATTCGGGCATAAAACAACGAATAGCGATGTAACAAATTTTGTGCCTTTTATCATTCGATCATAAACACGAAATAGTGCCATTTAACAATTTGGGCCTGTTTTTTGCAAATTCGTTCGATAAGAATAGGCCTGATTTAAAAATCTTTGGCCCTATTTTTTATCATGAATGTCGGTACTCATAAAACGACGCAAATAGGAGCCGATTTAAAAACTTTTGGTGCCCAGGTTTTTATCCAATTCGGATGCCATAACTATCGAAGTAGGCCATTTAACAAATTTTGGCTCCATTTTTATCAAATTCGATCAAAGAACACGAAATAGGCCGATGTTGACATTTATGTCCCTTTTTATCAAATTCGATGCTACAAACACGAAATAAAGCCGACTTTAACAATTGTTGGCCCATTTTTTCAAATTCGAGCATTAAAAACACGAGATAGGGCCCCGATTTAAACATTCTTGGCCCATTTTTATCAAATTCGATCATTAAAACCACGAAATAGGCCCGATTTAACAAATTTGGACCTTTATTTTTTATCAATTCGATCAAAAGCACGAAATAGGCCGATTTACAGACAGTTTTGGCCCATTTTATCAAATTCGATCAGTAAAACACGACAATAGGCCGATTTAACAAAACTTTTTGGCCATTTTATCAATTCATCATAAACACGAAATTAGGCTGCGATTTTAACAAGTTTTGGCCATATTTAGCAATTTCATCATAAAGCACCGAAATAGGCCCTACCTTTAACAATGTTTGGCGCCATTTTTATCAATTACGATCAAAAAAACGAAAGTAGGCGCAGATTTAACAAATTTTGGCCATTTTTTCAGAAATTCGATTCATTAAAAGCACGAAATAGGCGATTAACAAATTTTGGCCGCATTTTTATCAATTCGATCATAAAACCACGAAAATAGTGCGTGACCGGATTTTAAGCAATTTTGGCCTATTTTTTTATCTCCACTAATTCGTATAAACCGAAATAGAGGCCGATTTACATTTTTGGCCCATTTTTATCAATTCGATCATAAAACCACAATACGCCGAGCTTTAACAAATTTTTGGCCATTTTATCAATCATCAATTAAAACCGAATAGGGCCGTACTTTAACAAACTTCTGCGGCCATTTTTATCAAATTCGATTCATGCAAACACGCAAATAGGCCGACTTTAAAATTTGGCCCATTTTATCAGAATTCCGATCAGTAAAACCCCCCAAAACTAAACTAGGTCCGAGTTTAACAAATTATTTTGGCCCATTTTTACTTTCAGAAATCGATCATAAACACGAAATAGGCGAGTGTTAACAAATTTTGGCCCATTTTGTTATCAAATCGATCATAAAAACGAAATAGGCCGCTTTAACAAATTTGGCCTATTTTTATCAATTCGATCCATAAACACGAAAATACGGCCGAAGTTTAACAAATTTTGGCTATTTTATCAATTCGGAATCATTAAACACGAGAATTAGGCCGATTTTAACAAGTTTGGCCCGTTTTTATATCATATTCTCGATCATATAAAATCACGACTAGGCGATTAAGCAAATTTTGGCCACCATTTTTTATTCAATTCGATTCATTAAAACACGGAAATAGTGCGAGTTTAACAAATTTGCTGCCATTTTTATTCAGAATTCGATCATAAACACGAATAGGCGATTTTAAAAAATTTTGGTCCTATTGTTATCCAATTCGATCATACAACAACACGGAAATAGGCGGATTACACAATTTTGGCCCACTTTTTATCATTCGAATCATTAAAAACACAGAAATAGGCCGACGTTTACAAAGTTTTGGCCCATTTTTATCAAATTCGTCACTAAAACACGAAATAGGCCGATTGAACAAATTTTTGGCCTCATTTTTATCAAATCTTGATTCAATAAAAAACACGAATGGTTGAAGCCGTTTTGTAACAATTGTGGCCATTTTTATCAATACATGCGATCACTAAGAAACACGGAAATAGGCCGTGATTTACAAATTTGGCCCATTTTTATCAAATGTCGATCATAAATGACCGAATAGGCCGATTCTAACAAATTTTGGCCTATTGTTTGTAATAGTTCGATCCTAAACACGAATAGGCCCGATTTTTAAAATTTTGGGCCATTTTTATTCAATTCGATAATAAACACGAATAGGCCGAGCTTAACAAATTTGGTCCAATTTTTAATCAAATTCGATATAAAAACACGAAATAGGCCGATTTAACAATTTTGGGTCCCATTTTTATCAAATTCGATCTAACAACACGAAACAATAGGCCGATTTAACAATTGTGGCCTATTTTATTCAAATTCGACCATCAAACACCGAAAATAGGCCGATTTAACAAATTTTGGCCCATTTTTACACATTCTCTAAAACACGATATAGGCCGAGTTAAAAATTTGGCCATTGTTAATCAAATGTCGATCACTATAAACACGAAATAGGCCGTTTAGCAGAAATTTTGGACCATTTTTATCAAATTTCGATCATTTAAAACACGAAAATAGGCGATTGAACAAATTTTGGCTCCTAGTTTATGTCAAATTCGATCATAAAACACGAATAGGTCCGATTTCAACAAATTATTGGCCGGATTTTTATCAAATTGCGATCATTAAAGCACGAAATAGGCGATGTTGACACAATTTTGGCCCATTTTTTATCAAATTTCGATCATAAAAACACGAATAGGCGTTTAAAAATTGGGCCTTGTTTATCAAGATCTCGATCATTAAAACACGAAATAGGCCGATTTAACAATTTTGGCCCAGATTTTTATCGAATTCGATTCTGAAACACCACAAATAGGCAGATTGAAAATTTTGGCCATTTTTCCAAATTTCGATCATAAAACACGAACATAGGGCCGATTTAACAAGTTTTGGCATTTTTATCAAATTCGATCATAAAAACACGAAGAGGCGATTTTTAACAAATTTTGGGCATTTTTTATCAAATTCGATCATAAACACGAATAGGCCGATTTAAACAATTTTGGCCCATTTTTTATTAATTCGAATCATAAACGAAATAGGCCGGTTTAACAATTTGGGCCTATTTTATCATAAGTCGATCTATAACACGAAAATAGGATTTACAAAATTTTGGACCCATTTTTATCAAATTCGATCATTAAAACACCGCGAAATAGGCCGATTCAAACAATTATTGGCCCATTTTTAGTCAAATTCGGATCAGAACACCGTATAGGCCGATTTAACAAATTTCTGGCCATTTGTTTATCAAATTCGATCATTAAAACACGAATAGGACGAAGTTTAAAAATCTTTTGAGCCCAACTTTTATGCAGAATTCGATCATAAAACACGAAATGGCATTAACAAATTTGGCCATTTTTATTCAAATCGTCATAAAACGACGAGCATGCGAGTTTAAATTTTGGCCCATTTTTATCGAAATGGTCGATGAATAAACACGAAATAGCCATTTAACAGGAAATTTTGGACCATTTTTATCAATTCGATCATAACACGAGATAGGCGATTTAACAAATTTCTGGCCCATTTTTATCAAAATTTCGATTCAGTAAAACACGAAAATTAGCCGATTTACAATTTGGCCTTGTTCAATCAATTCGATCATAAACGACGAAGAGCGATCTTAACAAATTGGCCTTTTATCAAATTCGATCATTAAACACTAAATAGGCCGATTACAAATTTTGGCGATTTTATCAAATTCGATCATTAAATACACGAAATGGCCGATTTAACACAGTTTGGCCCATTTTTATCAATTAATCTGTTCGATCAGTAAAACAAGAAATGGCCGATTTAACAAAAGTTTTGCCATCTTTATCAGTCTTGATTCATAAAACACGGACAATCGGTTCATTTAACAAATTTGGCCCATTTTTATCACGATTCGTCATAACACGAACTAGCGAGTTAAAAAGATTTTGCCATCTTGTTTTATTCAAATTTCGATCATATAAACACGAATGGCCGATTAACAAAGTTTTGGCCCCTTTTTATCAATTCGATGTCATTAAGACACGTAAAATAGGCCGACTTAACCATTTTTGGCCATTTTTAGTCAAATTGCGAGTCGATAAAAACGGAAATCTAGGCGATTCTTAACAAATTTTGGCCTCATTTTTATGTCAAATGTCGATCATTAACGACGAAATAGGCCGATTTAACTAGAATTTTCGGCCCTGATTTTTATGCAAATTACGATCGATAAAACACGAAATAGGCCGATTTAACAAATTTTGGCCGCATTTTTAGTCAAGATGTCGTTTTCATAAACACGAGAATTAGGGCCGATTTAAACCAATTTTGGCCCATTTTTATTCAAATTCATCATAAACACGAATGCGAGTTTAAAAATTTTGGCCATCATTTTTTATCAAATTCGACATTAAAACAGCGAATAGGTCCTGGATTCTAACAAATTTTGGGCGCTCCATTATTTATCATAATTTCGATCATAAAACACGAAATAGGCCGATTTTAACGAATTTGGCCCATATTGTTATCAAATTCGTCATAACTACGAATAGGCGATTTAACAATGGCCAATTTTTTCAATTCGGATCATAAACACGAGATAGGCGGATTTAAAAACGCAACATGAATTTTGGGGGGTTCCAATTTTTATCAAATTCGAGGCATAAAACACGCAATGAGGCCAGTTAACAAATTTTGGCCCATTTTTTTGATTAATTCGATTCATAAAACCAAATAGCCGGATTTAACAACATTTTTGGCCCATTTTTTATTCAATTCGATCATAAACGACGATAGGCCCGATTTAACAAATTTGGCCGTATTTTTATCAAATTCGATCATAAAACGCCGAGTAGGCCGATTCTTAGACAGAATTTTTGCCGCATTTTTATCCAAATGTCGATCATAAAACACGAGAAATAGGCCGATTAACAAATTTTTGTCCATTTTATCAAATATCTATTCATACAAACACGAAACTAGCCGAGTTTAAACAAATTTTTGGCCATTTTTATCAATTTCGATCTTTGAAAACACGAATAGGCCGACTTGAACAAAGTTGGCATTTATCAAATTCGATCATCAAAAACAGAATAGGCGATTTTAACAAATTTTGGGCCAGATTTTATATCAAATCTCGGATCATAAGAACACGAAGATAGGCCGAATTTTAACAATTTTGGCCCTTTTATCTCGATCATAAACACCGAAATAGGCCGAGTTTTAAGCAATTTTGGCCCATTTTTATTCAATTCGATCATAAAACCGAAATAGGCCGATTGTAGACAAATTTGGCCCATTTTTATCAAATTCGATTCATAAAACACGAAATAGGCTCGATCTTACAAATTTTGGCCATTTTTATAAATTCGCATCATAAAACACAAGGAGGCCGATTTAACAATTTTGGCCCATTTTATCAAATCGATCATTAAAACACCGGAAATAGGCATTAACACTTTTGCGCCCATTTTGATCAAATCGATCATAAAACACGAAATAGGACGATTTAACAGAATCTTTTGCCCATTTTTATCAAATGTCGTCATAAAACACGACATAGGCCGACTTCTAAAATTGTTGCCCATTTGTTATCAAATTCGATCCAGTAAAACACGAAATAGGGCCGATTTAACAATTTGCCAGTTTTTATCAAATTCGATCATAAAACGAATAGGCCGACGTTTAACGACAATTTTGGCCCGTTTTACCAATTCGATCATAGAACACGAAATGGCCGATTCTCAAGCAAATTTTGCCCAGTTTTTATCAAATTCGGTCATAAAAACACGAAATAGGCCGATTTAACAAATTTTGGCCACAATTTTTTCAATTCGCATCCATAAAACACGAAGATAGGCCGAATTTACACAAATTTTGGCCTATTTTTAATCAACTTCGATATACAAACACGAAATAGGCCGATTTTAACAAATTTTGGCCTATTTTTATCAAATTCGATTAATAACAAGCACGATAAATAGGCGATTTAACAAATTTTTTGGCCCTTTTTATCACATTCGATCTCATAAACACGAAATAGCCGATTTAACAAATTTTGGCCCATTTTATCGCTAAATTCTGATCAGTAGAAACATCGTTATAGGCCGATGTTAACAAATTTTGGCCCATTTTTTATCAATTCGATACATAAAACCACGATAATGTGGCCGATTTAACTATTTTGGCTATTTTTATCAAAGTTCGATCATAAAACACGAAATAAGCCGATTTAACAAATTTTGGGCCCATTTTTATTCAAAGTTTCGATCATAATAACACGAAATGGCCGATTAACACATTTGGCCATTTTTGTCAAATTCGAGCTATAAAAACACGAAATAGGCCGCATTTACAAATTTTGGCCGAGTTTTTATCACTAATGATTCGTATTCATAAAAACACGAAACTAGCGATTTAACAATTTTGCCTATTTTTATGCAAGATGTCGATCAGTAAAACGCGGAAATAGGGGCCGATTTAACAAATTTGGGCTTGTTTATCAAATTTGTCGTTAATCACGATCGGCGTTGATTTAACACAGGATTTGGTGCGCCATTTTTCTTATCAGAATTCGATCATTAAGACACGAAAAGCCGGATTTATAGCAAGAATTTTGGCCCAATTTTATGATTCATCAGTACCGATAGGCGATTTACAATTTTTGGCCGGGTGGTTATCAAATTCGATCATTAAAAGCCGAATAGGCCGATTTAACAAATTTTGGCCCATTTTTATCAAATTCGTCATAAAACACAAATTAGGGGGGCGGCCCGGGATTTTTTAGAAACAAATTTTGGCCATTTTTATCACAATTCGAAATCATAAACACGAATAGGCCGATGTTTAACAAATTTTGAGTCTATTTTTATCAATTCATCATTAAACCGAAAATAGGCCGATTTAACCAAATTTTTGAGCCCATATTTTATAAGATTCGATCATAAAACACGAATTAGGCCGATGTTTAACAAATTTTGCCCTTTTTATCTAATATTCGATCATTTTCATAAAACACGGGAATAAGGCGATTAAACAATTTTGCGCCCATTTTTTATCAAATTCGATCATAAAACGACGAAAATAGGCGAGTACAATTTGGCTATTTTTTATCAATTTGATCATTAAAACAACGAAATAGCCCGATTTAACAAATTTGGCATTTTTTATTTCAAAATTTGAATCATAAAACACGATCGTTGTTTAACACATGTTGGCCCATTTTTAGTCAATTTGATCTAAAACCGAAAAAGCCGATTTCAAAAAATTTTGCCCATTTATCAAAGTTCGATCATAAAACACGAAATGCGATTAACAAATTTTGGCCTATTTTTATCAAGATTCGGTCATAAACACGAAATTTTAGGCCGATATTTTAACAATTTGGGCGTATTTTTATTCCAATTTGAGATAAAAAGACATCGGTTAGTTTAACCAAGTCTTGGCCGCAGTTTTATCATTCATCATAAACACGAAAAAAGCGATTTAACAATTTTGGCCATTTTTAGTCAAATTCGATCGATAAAGACCGACAATAGGCCGATTTAAAATTGGCCTCATTTTGATCAAGATCGATCATTTAAACACGAATGAGCGATTTAACCAATCTTTTGGCCCATGTTTTTTATCAAATTCGATCCTAACACGAAATAGGCGATTTTAAAAATTTTTGCCATGTTTATCATTCGATCATTAAACACACGAAATAGGCCGATTTAACAGATTTTGGCCTATTTTTATCATTCGATCATAAACACGAAGAAGTAGGCCGATTTACAATTTTGGCCCATTTTTATCAATTCGATCATAAACAACGAAACTAGGCCGGAGTTAACAAAATTTTGGCCATTTTCATGCAATGCGTCAAGAACACGAAAATAGGCCGATTTAACAAGATTTGTGGCCCGATTTTTACTCAAAATTCGATCATTAAACACGAAATAGGCCGATTTAAACAAATTTTGGCCCATTTATCAGATTCGATTCATAGAACACGAAATAGGCGATTTACACTTTGTGGCCCGATTTTTATCAAAATTCGATCATAAAACACGAAGATAGGCGGCATTTACAAATTTTTGCCTAGTTTTATCAATTCGATCATAAAAAAACACGAAAATAGGCCGATTTAACAAATTTTGGCCCATTTTTATCAAATCCGATCATAAACACGAAATAGGCCGACGTTTTAACAACCAATTTTGGCCCCTTTTTAGGTTCAAATTCGCATTCTACACGCGACTAATAGGCCGAGTTAAAAACAATTTGGCCCATTTTTATCAAATTCGATCATAAAACACGAAAGGCCGATTTTAACAATTGGCCAGTTTTATCAAATTCGATCATAACACGAAGATAGCGATTTAAAATATTTGGCCCAGTTTTTTCAATATCGATCATAAAACACGAAATGGCCGAGTTTAACATTTTTGCCCATTTTATCAAATTCGATCTAACTCGGAAATAGGGTGCCGATTTAAAAATTGGCATTTTTAGTTCAATTCGATCATAAACACGATAGGCCGATTTAACAAATTTTGCCCTATTTTTCTCAATTTCGAATCGATTAAACACACGAAGATAGGCCGATTTAACAAAGTGTGGCCCTATTATCAATTCGATATAAACACCGCAATAGGCGATTAACAGAATTTTTGGCTATTACTTTATACAAAATTTGTCATTAAACACGAAAGCGGTTGATTAACAAATTTTGGCCCATTTTTATAATTCGATCTCAAACACGAATTAGGGCGATCCGATTTTAGACAAATTTTGGCCCAGTTGGATCAATTGATCATAAAAACGAATAGCGATTAACAAATTTTGGCCCATTTTTTTATCAAATTCGATCATAACACGAATAGGCCAGAATTAACAAATTTTGGCCCTTTTTATCATTCGATATAAAACGAATCGTCTGATGTTAACAATTTTGGCCCATTTTTTCATCAAATTCGATCATAAACACGAAATAGGCGATTTAACAAATTTTGGCCTTTTTTTATCAAATTCGTCATAAAACACGAAAGTAGGCCGATTTAACAATCTTTGGCATTTTTATCAAAATTCGATTCATAAAACCGAATAGGCCCCGATTTAACAATTTTGGCATTTTACAAATTTGATCATAGAAACACCGAAATAGGCCGATTTTAACAATTTGGCCCATTTTTATCAAATTTTTTTTTTTTCGATCTTAACACACGAAATAGCCGATTTTAAAATTTTGGCCTTTTTATTCAAATTCGATCATACAACACTCGGAAATAGGCCGTGTTAACCAAATTGTGCCCATTTTCATCAATTCGATCCATAAAACACGAAAGTGGCCGGATCTAACCAAATTTTTTGGCCATTTTTATAATTCGATCATCAAAACACGAAATAGGGCCGAATTTAACAATTTTGGCCCGTTTTTTATCAATTCGATCATAACACGAAATCAGGCGCGATTGAACAATTTTGCCGTTTTTATCAAATTCGATCATAAACACGTAAATAGGACCGATTTAAAAAATTTTGGTTTTTATCAAATATCGCTCATAAAACACGGAAATAGGCCGATTTAACAATTTGTGGCTTTTTATCAACATTCGATCATAAAAGACGAAATAGGCGATTATAGACAATTTTGGCCGCATTTTTTACAAATTCGTCATAAACACGAAATGGCCGATTTAACAAATTTGGCCTATTTTTATCAATTCGTATTAAACCCCGAAGGATAGGCCGATTTAACAAATTGTTGGCCTAAGTTTTTTACAATTCGATCATTAAAACACGCGAATGAGGCCGATTTAACAATTGGGCCTATTTTTATCAATTCGTGCATAAAAAGAAAAGGCCGATTTAACAATTTTGTGGCCATCTTTTTACTTCAAATTCGGATCATAAACACGAAGAATAGGGCGATTTAACAAGATTTTGGTCTATTTTTATCAATTTGATCATTAAAACACGATCCGGTTGATTTACAAGATTTTGGCCCCATTTTTATCAAATTCGATCAAAACCGAAATAGGCATTTAACATTTTGGCCCTATTTTATCAAATTCGATCATGAACAACGAGATAGGCCGATTTTAAGCAATTTTCGGCCCATCTTTTATGTAAATTCGATCCATGAAAACGACGAAATAGGGCCGATTTTACAATTGTGGGCCCATTTTTATCAAATTCGATCGTCATAAAACACGAAGTAGGCGATTTTAACAAATTTTGGCCATTATGTATCAAATTCGTCATAAAACACCGAAAGAGGCCGAGGTTTAACAAATTTGCCCGATTTTCTTATCAAATTCGATCATGAAAACGAATAGGCCGATTAACAAATTTTGGCCTTTTAGTCAAATGATCGATCATAAAACACGAATAGGCCGATTTAACAATTTGCCATTTTATCGAAATTCGTCAGTTAAAAACGGAAATAGGCCGATTTTACAATTTTGGCCCAGTTTTTTTTCAAAATTCGATCATAAAACACTAAATAGGGATTAAAAATTTTGGCATTGTACATATTCGATCATAAACACTAGATGGCCGATTTAAATTTTGGCCCATTTATTCAATTCGATCATTAAAACAGCGAAATAGGCCGATTTAACAAATTTTTGGCCCATTTTTATCAAATTCGATCACTAAAACACGAATAGGCCGATTAACAATTTTGGCCCATTATTATCAAATCGTGCTAATACACGAATAGGGGGGCCCCGATTTTTTAAAAAACCAATTTTTTTTTTTTTGGCCCATTTTATCAATTCAATCATTAAACTACGAAATTGAGGGCCGATTTTAAAATTTTGGCCTATTTTATCAAATTCGTCATAAAACACGGAGGAAAGGCGATTTAACAAAATTTATGCCGTATTTTTATCTAATGTTGATCATAAACACGAATTCTAAAAAAATATAAAAAAAAACAAACAAAACAAAAAAAAAAAAAAAAAAAGGTATGAAAAAAAATTTACAAGATAATTTAGGACGCCACATATTTTATCAATATTCAAGATCATATATAAAAACAACAAAAAAACTAGAACCAGATACATTCAACACATATGATTGACACCAAAATTATTATATACATTACGGAATACATCAAAAACACCAACAAAAACATAGGAAAAACGAAAAATTTAAAAATTATATTGCGCCCATTATTTAATAAAATCATCGATACAAAATAAAAAACACAGAAATAAGAGAGACAATATTAAACAAAAATATATATGAGCCCCAATCATATCAAATTAATCCATAATAACAGATATCAATATAAAACCACAAGACAAATAGAGACGCGATTATAAAAAATAATTAATGGGACCCACATTACATTATTTCAAAAAAATATCGTCAATAGAAACACGAAATAGGCGATTTAACAGAATTTTGGCCAGTTAGCAATTCGTCATTAAAACACAAATAGCGATTTAACAATTTGGGCCGTTTTTATCATTCGCATCATTAAAAATAAATAGGCCGATTTAATTTTGGCCATTTTTATTCAAAATTTCGATCAGTAACACGAAATAGGCCGATTACAGATTTTTGGCTATTTATCAAATTCGTCATAAACACGAATAGGGCCTGATTACAATTTTGGCATTTTTTTCCAAATTCGATCATATAACACGAACGAAATGAGGCCCGATTTGAACAAATTTTGGCCCGCTCCTACTCTCACCTCCAATCCATCGCTCATAATACGCGCAAACCTACGGCCACCGACATTAACCAGCACCTTTTCTCGGCCCTCTTTCATATAAATGCTCGCCCTCCACTTAAAACACCGCAACATAGCCGCGACCCCTCTCACACAAATCCCACTTTGCGCCCCTTCTCTACTCAAATCCCCCTCGACTCCCACCTAACCCACGAATAGCGCCGACTCTTACACACCACTTTGGCGCCCACCCCTCCGCCTGACTGTCGAACCACCTTGTCGATCACTCAACGCACCCGACAACTAGCCGCCGCGACTTCTATTCAATAATTTTGGACCCTCCTCCCCCTCCTTAATTCCAACTTCCGAATCCCTACCCACACACACTAGGACGCACCTTCTGAACCAAATCTGCTTGAGCCCACCCACCTTTCCGTTTTATCACCAATCTCAGATCACTCACCCACCAACCCACCGCAATACGAGCCCCGATTCTAACACACCCTTCTCGGCCCCCCTTTCCTCTCATCCCATCTCCAATCCTCAACCCACCCGACATACGGGCGACCCCTTCACCACCCACCCATTCATGCCCCCCCTTCTTCTCTCAAATACATCCGACCTACACATACCAACCACGCACAAGCTAGGCCCGACTAACACCACATCTCTTCCGCCCCCCCTCCTTTCCTCAACATCTCCGATTCAATTCAACCCGCCCTAGCCACCCGACCGTTTCAACCACCACCTCCTGTGGCCCCCTGCCCTTCCTTACCACATCTACGTCATCAAACCACGAACAATAGCGCAATTTAACGCCACATTTTCGCGCCCCCATTCTCTTGACCCTCACCTCTCGCTCCAATCTCAAAACACCCGACCATAGGCCACCCCCATTAACACACCTTTCGCTGGCCCCCCTTCTTTCATCTCCCCCATCTCCCCATCCCCGACTCCAACCCCCACACGGACATCGGCCAGGATCCTTACACCACTTCTTCGGCCATTTTTATCAACCCATTTCGCCGACTCACATTACACCCAACGCACGCAATCCCGGCCCCCCGATCTTCACACCACATTCTTGCGCCACCCCCTTATTCTCCTTGCACCATCCTACCCGATCCAACCTAACCACCGCCAGCTCACGGCCGACACCCTCTCTACCAAACTGATACGTCTCGCGCCCCATCCTTATCTCCACCTCACCTCCTCGACTCACTAAAAACCCGGCCAACACTACCCGGCGACTCTTGACACCATTCTTGCGCCCCCCCCCCTCTTTTATCGCCACCACTTCGCGCCACTCAACACACGCAATCAGGCCTCCCGATTTCCAACCACCCTTCCTGGCCATTTTTATCGAAACTTACCGCATCCTACACACACACGCACACTAGGCCGACTTCTAACACATTTTGGCCCCATCTCTTTATCAAATACCGATCGCCTACACCGCACCCCATAGGGCCGATCCTCTCGCAAATTTTGGCCATTTTTATAAATTCGTATAAACATGATAGCGATTTAAATTGGCCATTTTTATCACAATTCGATCATTAAACGGATAGGCGGATTTGAACACATTTTGGCCATTTCTACAATTCGATCATTAAAACACGAAATAGCACCCAGTTTAACGATTTTTTGGCTATTTTTATCGAAGTTCGATCCTAGAAATCGAATAGCGATTTAAACACAAAATTTTTGGTCCATTTTTATCAATTCGATCAAAAAACACCGAAATAGGGATGTAACAATTTTTAGGGCCATTTTTATCAAATTCGATCATAAGACACGAAAATTAGGCCGAAGTTTTAATAATTTGGGCCCATTTTATCAAGTTCGATCATAATAACACGAAATGAGGCCGATTTAAAAATTTTTAGCCATTTCATCAAATCTCGATCCATAAACTGACGACTATAGGCCGGATTTAACAATTTGGCTTATCAAAGTTGTGATGCATAAAAGCACGAAATAGCCGATTTAGCACAATTTTGGCCATTCGTTATCAGAATGTCGTCATAAAAACCGAATAGGCCGATTTTAACATATTATCGCATTCAATTCGAGTCATAAACACGAGAATAGGCTATTTAACAATTTTGGCCTATGTTTATCCAAGTGCGTACTAAAACACGGAATAGGCCGATTAACAAATTTTGGCCATGTTATAATTCGATCAGTAAAACACGGTAAATAGGCCGATTTAACAATTTTGGCCTTTTTAGTCAAATTCGATCATAAACACGAAATTAGGCGATTTATCAATTTTTGGCCATTCTTATCAAAAAATTTCCGGAATCAGAAAACACGGATATAGGCGCGATTGTACAATTTTTGGCGTCAGTGTTTATCAGAATTCGATCAATAAAACACAGATAGGCGCGATTTAACGCAAATTTGGCTGACTTTTTATAAAAATTTGCGATATAAATACACGGAATACGCGATTAACTAATCTTTGGCCCATGTTTTTATCAATCTCGACATTGAAAGCACGAATAGGCCGATTGTAACAATGTTGTCTGATTTTTATCAAATTCGATCATAACGAAACGATAGGCATTGTAACTAGTTTGGCCACGTTTTTATCAAATTCCATCATAAACACGAAAAGGCCGCATTTAACCAATTTGTGGCCTATTTATTCATTCGATTAAGAACATTAGGCGATTTAACGATTTTGGCATTTTTATCAATTCGATCATGAACAATGCGATTAGGCGGATTTAAATTTGGCATTTTTATCGATTGTCGATCTAAACATAGCCCCGATTAACAATTTTGGGCCGTTTTTATGCAATCTGTCATAGAAACAGCGAAAGTAGGCCGATTAACAAATGTTTGGGCCTATTTTTCAGATTCGTCATAAAGATGATTAACATTTGGCTTTTTATCAATTCGATGATAAAACGACGAATAGGCGANTTTTTACTGGGTTTATATATATCTTATATGACGGAAGAGAAGACTATAATAGAAAAAAGGGACGCCGCGGGCTTTGAAAACTCGGAAGGGATTAAGTTGAAGAGTTTTGCGAAAAAGGAAGCATTTGGCCAGAGTCTAACTAGGTCTAGTAAGGGGGCAGCAGCGAGTTTTTGAGAAAACGGGTGAGACTTCTAAACTCAAAAATTAAAAATCAAAACTTTAACGAATAAGTTAGGGATAAAATCTTCTCCAGTATAAAGTTAATTAACCTCTGAAAATAAAAAAACCTCTTTCAAAATATCCGGATTTTAATTTTCAACACATGAATTTAAATATAGATCCCAAAAATATTCCATCTTATTTTACGAAGAATACATTTAAAGAAAAACGATAATCTCTGTTGAACAGTTAGAATTTTTTCTTCTTTGGATGATAAAAATTTGCGACATAAAACTTTTCGGATCGAACATTTTATAAATGAGAGATTTTTCAAATGTTCTCAAAAAAAATTAATCAAAAGTTTGATCATCAAATAAGACAAATCGAAAATGGTTCGTTTTTCGACCCGCTGTTTTCCACCAAAGAATCTTGCGGTCCCGAGGCGATAATCAATCCGAACCATTAATTAAGAAAATGATCGGTGTATCAAAATCAGCAGCTGAATTTTGCTCAGTGTCACTGTTTAACGTCAAATATTTTGACTCGAAAGTTCCTTGAAATTAGATCCTTAACTCGTAGACTCGATTTTAGCCAACTATTTGCCGCACACCATTTAATCGCATTTTACGACGCTTAATCATTAATGACAAGATCAATTATAAAGTTATCGATAAACTTTGAAACAAAATGACGTTTGTGCGTTTTTTTATTGAAAATTTTTACTGTATTACAGTACTTATTTTTTGCAAAAATTTTTTAAATCACAAAATTAAACCTTTCATCGTGATCAGAAAAAAATTCTAAGACTTTTTTCCCATTACACTATAGCCCCAAAATGATCACGTGACCGTATATTTAAGGAATAAGGTTGGTAAAAGTAGTACTGTTTTTTTCCAAAAATTGCTTAAATCAATTTTTGAAAGAAGTGAAGTGGTTCCTTAGAAGTTTTTAAGA
>SCLH01001323.1:103659-149757 GCA_004367855.1 Oikopleura vanhoeffeni
TTTCGAAAATGATAATAATGAATTTCAAACTTTCGAAAATGATAATAATGAATTTCAAACTTTAGGGAATGATAATAATGACTATCAAACTTTTGAAAATAATAATAATAATTTCCGAGGTCAAGGTGATTTTTACGATAGAGCAGAAGAAAATCTAGGAAATAATTTTGGCCAAAGTCATTTTCGATCAAATGAAAATTATCAAACCAATTTTAGGAACTATTCGAGAAATTCAGAACCAAAAATCTGTTACTTTTGTCACGAACCAGGACATATTCAAAGATTTTGTCACGAAAAAAATTATTTTTATGGAAATTTTAACCAATATAGGAGAGGAGAAATAACCATCTAAAATTGTAAATAAAAAGATACGAATAAAGTCTTTCCTTTTTCGAGGGGGTTGGATATATGCATCAATTTATGCTTGTTCAGCAGAATACAATAATGTTCTGCGTTAACACCCTAATTCTATCACTATATAAAGCTTGTACACTTTACTGTTAATTGCCTTTTCTGATTACTTATAATAAACATCTACCGTTAATTAAGTACTCTTTGGTTCTCTTTAGCTTCAAGGCATTCAGCATATATATCATTATATTACTAGAGCCTATCCTAAGCTAATCTACAAGCCTATCATAAGCGAGCCTAATCCTAAGCCATAATCCGAAGCCTACCCTAAACCCTAATCTAATCTATCCTAATCCTAAGCCTAATCCTAATCTATCCAGCCTAAAGCCTATGCCTAAGGCCTATCCTAAGCCTAAGCCTAATCCTAGCCTCAGCACTAATTGCCTAACCCTATCCATAACCCTAACCCTAACCCTAACCCTAACGCCTAATCCTAATGCCTAACCCTATTTTATTTTCTTTCCTAACCCTAATCCTTACCCTGTTTCCTGACCTAATCCTAACCCTAGATCTAACCCCTGATTCCTAATTCTAACCGTCACCCTAAGTAGCAACCATTACTATATAAAATCTGACAAAACACTAAAAATATAATTTTTCTCCCGTCACATAAAAGACGGGAGAAAAAAAATATTTTTTTCTCCCGTCTAAACACGGGAGAAAAGACCCAAGACCCTTGAAAAATGTAGTCGTCTGACGAGACTAAACCGACAAACGTAAATTTTAACCAACCTTGTTGACCATTTATTCTCGTTTTTATCTTGAGAGTCTTGTCCTGGGTTTCAAAATATTTTTTAAAGGAGCGGTTAGGTGATCGTAGTAGAATATTTTTTAGATAACGCAGAATTTATTTATTGCACAATAATAAAACATTTGAATTGTTTTGGGCTAAATTCTTTTATGATGATATAATTTTAAAGGGACAAAAATGCCGTCGGAAGCTTTATAGTCAACTTCTAGTGAGTTCCTCTTGATCAAAATTTTGCTCAGCAGAAGGTGGGTTTCTTATTCTCAAATGCCTGTATCGCTAAAAAAAATTTCAGGAGCATAATAATGACCATTTCGATTTTTTTACTTTTTTGATGTTTATCCTTTTTCCAACCTAATTGGATCTTGAAAATGAAGGCTATCTCTATAGCGCGTTTTCGAATCCCACTAATGTTGTGTTAGTGACTGTCTTGATAGGCAAGGGTGCTCAAAATTGGGAGCGCCAAAGTTGATTGGTGCGTAATCACAATCACTTAGACAACATTACTGGGATTCGAACACGCACTATAGGTAGATCCACTTAGGTTGGAAAGAGGATATATTTCAAACTTAAGTTAAAAATATGTTCAGAAGATAAATTATGGCTCTTACGCTATTTTACCCATTATCAAAAGCAAATTATCTTCAAAATTAGTATGGTTCTTACACATTTTTAGTATAATTTTATAAGTTTATTTTTGAATTAACGTTCGATTATCCACAAAGTTTGTCCGAGAAAACAACTTAACTTCTTATAACCAGAGTTTTATTCTCTTATGATGTTGAATCGAACAAATTCACATGTTTAAGGGGGTGGTGACACCACCGTGGTGTGAGTGATTTTTGACATTTTGGACGCTTGGTACGGCTAGACTGATGACGGTAGAACATTTATAATCAATACAAATGAAAGATCTATCCTCGATCTCGCGATTCCATTTGACACTTTAGTTAAACTCACACTAACCACTTGGTTAACCTCGGTTAAACACGAGTCTCTCAGCTTTTCCCAATGAAACAAGGATCCTAGGGTTTTCATCGGAAGAAATTAAGATTTTGTGAAAATCCCGGAAAGTGTCTGAATTTTAGTGCCTTGGTTCTATTTTTTTCGATTTTTGTCTCAAGGGCGCGCAATCGGGTCGAATGTGCCGAAAAATGGTGTTTATTCGACGTTTTGGTATAAGGCTTTTTCTGTGGAAATGCCAGAAACGTCATTTTTGGCAAATAAGAAGCTCAATGTGTCTTACATATCACCTTGGTTGTATTTTTTCAAATTTTGGCCTGATTGGCTGTAAATCAACAAAAAAGTGCGCAAAAATGACAATTTTGAAAATAATAAAAAATGTGCTATAGATCAAAACAAAATTTTTCTAAAATTCACTGTAGTCAAAATCAGACCATAGTTGCTAATATCGTTTCCAGCAAATCATACCCAAGGAATCTTTGGTGGCATTTAAATTTCTAATTATCACTTTTATTTCAAAATTGTCATTTTCGCGCACTTTTTTCTTGATTTACAACCAATCAGGCCGAAATTAGAAAAAATACAACCGTGATATGTAAGACACATTGAGCTTCTTATATTCCAAAAAATGACGTTCTGGCATTTCCACAGAAAAAGCCTTATACCAAAACTTCGAATAAACACCATTTTTCGGCACATTCAATCCGATTGCGGGCCGCTGAGACAAAAATCGAAAAAAATAAAACCAAGGCACTAAAATCCAGACACTTTCCGGGATTTTCACAAAATCTTAATTTCT
This sequence comes from Oikopleura vanhoeffeni, assembly GCA_004367855.1. Lineage (NCBI taxonomy): Eukaryota > Metazoa > Chordata > Appendicularia > Copelata > Oikopleuridae > Oikopleura > Oikopleura vanhoeffeni. Next base: position 106,581 of record SCLH01001323.1, read on the forward strand.
TCCGATGTAATCCTTAGGATCCTTGTTTCATTGAAAAAAGCTGAAAGACTCGTGTTGAACCGCGGTTAACCAAGTGGTTAGTGTGAGTTTTACTAAAGTGTTAAATGGAATAGCGATATCAAGGATGGATCTTTCATTTGCATTGATTATAAATGTTCTATCGTCATCAGTTTAGCCGTACCAAGCGTCCAAAATGTCAAAAATCTTTCACACCACCCCCTTAATAGGGTTGATCAAAAAAACGTTTGCTAGACGAATCCCTTACAAATTTATTAAAATTCGTCAGAAATTGTTTCAGGCTTACAAAAAAACCATCCCTTTGGCGATTTTCCATCCCTATTCCCAAAATTTCCCTATTTTTTGCTATGGAAAGGGATAGAAAAGGTGATAAAAGTCATTCCTTTGGAAGCCTGCTCGAGACCTTCTTCGATATATCAAAATACCGAATGATATCACTATTACAGATTTTATTAGATTGTTTCACAGTAATTATTAGATGTTCGATTCAGAAAGTTCTATTTAATAATTTTGATACACTTTAACTTGATATTTAACTTGTGTGCCGCTAATCTGGTCAACTTCCGTTTGTACGTTTTGGAGAATCGGCATATCAACTACAGTAGGGTGGCAAATGGTATTTTTTTTTAAATCTGTTCCGTAAAATTAATTTCAAATTTGTATCGGTCACGAAGCGAAAATCTAGACTATCAATAAATATTTTTTCACTCAAGTTTTTTTATTCAAAAATTATTTAAAAATATAAATATAACCGCAAATCATTTCGAAGCTTTATCAAGAACCATGAAAAAATATGAAAATATTTAAAAATTTTAAACTAATTTTCGACAGCCGTTTGTCATATTTTTCGCATGAGGTTTATTTAATGGCGCGCCATGGCGCTACGAAAAGACCAATTCTTCGATAATTTATCAAATCGATTTAAAGTACGAAAATTGTAAAGTCACCGGATACACTCACTTGGTTTTTTCCATGGGGCGTTGGATTTGTCTGATTAGCAATCTTTGAAATGAAGTTTAAAAATTATTGGAAAAATTTAAGCAGTTGTACAATTTTATTAAAGTACCTCACAAATGGGTCCGTCTTCTGAGCCTCATTTTATGGAACGACGTTTAAAAAACACATTTCCCACCCTAAACTACAGAAGCAGGATTAATTTCTTTCCATTTTGACAAATCTAAGTTTGCAACCTTTCGATCCGCTTCAAAATCGTGGTCAATCCGGGTCCAAAAAAATCTAGGAAAAATACGGGTTAAATTTAACTTCAAACGTAGGGTTTAGACTCCAAACTTTAGAGGTTGCCAAAGAATGACAAAAATGATTTTGTAAAAAAAGTTGCATAATTGTCCGGAATTAAAATTTTCAAGAAAAAATTCATTCTACTGATTGTGAAAATCAGACATATTGTCAAGTTTGCAAAATGCAAAATCTGATGATCAGATTTTGATATGTACTTGACTTAAAAATAAACATTTTCAGCCTCGATATCGTTTCAAAACCAATCATTAGGTGGCGTTTGTGCAATATTTTGGGCTTGTCTGTGATTGGTCTATATAAAAATATCCTCGTTTGATCGGTCACAAATTATATAAAGGTTTGAAAAGCCAATGAGGCAAACATGTGTTGGTTTTTTATAAGTTTGCGTCCTTGCGCCAGATAATTGTTCTTTCTAACGCTTTAAAAACTCATACCAGAGTGAAATTGTTATCTGGATTTTTTTGCATTCTTGAATTTTTGTATTTTGGACAAGATGACAAATTGGTTTAATTGTTTATTTTTGGCATTTCAATATATTTATCTTGCAGCGTAACGCGCAGTACTACTTAGGATACACGAGGTTTAACTCAACGGGTCGTTGAACTCAACGAGTGGTTTAACCCAACGAGTCGTGGGCTTGAAGTGATCGTCTAGGTATAACATCAACGAGTCGTAGACTTCAGGGGTTCGTCAACGTCGTGTATGCTAGTGCACCGAGGCTTGCATAAGTGGAAGTACTACACTAGATTCTTAGATTGCTTACCGGCCAATGAGAGGCGAGTAGGGCAATCAACTTGTATTCATCCAAATACAAAGATAAACTCGGCACACGAGATATTATACTATGGGTAAGTACAGAGATAGATTTATAAGACTGTTTGAATAACTGAATAAATAGGTTTACGTATATCAATTAGAAGAATATTGTGTCTACCATCGCAGGATAAGCATCTGGAGCAAACTATAGAAGAAGTTCACTCGGAAGCATTATCTGAAGAGACTTAGGAGTCTAACTTATAGAAGTATAGCCTTTACATTCGCTACAGACGTAGAGAATACAAAGGACTTTACTCCTATTGTTACGCAGTATTTGTATCTACAAAACTGTATGGAAAACTTAAAGTTTTAAACTTTTTTTAACCAGTTTGTTTAGTAGTATTTTCGATAGTTTTTTTCGTGGATATTTTCTAAACTGATTTTAAATCCCGTTATTATGCAATGGCTTAAAATTTGCCTCACTGTACCGTGTGTGTACTTTGAAACAAATTATAAGCGCTTAACCAGGGCTAGACGGATGAATTTCTGACATAATTGATTATTTTCTTATGAAAAACAGTACTTAGAAATTCTGAGTCAGAATACTTCTAATCTGCCCGATTTACAAGTATCCTGGCGAGGGCTCCACTGTGAAATAGAGGCTAAATTCTCATATTATAACTCAAAATATCCTTGAATATATCAACCTTTATTCGACCACAGTTTAAGTCCTAATGAGCAGAAATGTTTCAGGGAGAAACTGGTTTGGTTTTGAGTGTCTATGACAAAAGATTGTTGTTAAAAACAATCTTCTGTCATGACAAGAAAAGATAAATGACACAGATTGCTTCTCATGCAATCTTATGTCATTCACATTCCTCTGACATCCACACAAGTTTAACTCCGGGACGCCTCATTCTCATTATTTTGTTCTAATTGAAAATTTAAAGCTTACATACAGTATGTAAAAAAATTGTTCGAGACGAACAAGGGAAATTTTTCTGGATCAAAACCTATAATTGGCAGGAGAATTAGTTCCAATCCAGAGAAAATTGAAGCTTTTGGTCTTGAACAATTTTTTTACATACTGTATATTTCAAAACACCATCTCTTGAACCCTTACCTGCGTGGAGTGCATAAAATGCAAAATAAAATTTGAAGAATGCATTTTCTGACAAATAATTAAATGCTGAATGTCACAAAAGTATATATAAGAGATCCTTTTCGGTCTGTGTGTTTCAAAACACATACGTGCAGGCTTAGGTTAGATGAGATTTTCTTCCCCTGCCAATCAACCGAATCAAAAAATAGTTCATTATGAAATAATTCTTCAAATCTTGTCAGAAATTCTAAAAACATTTTACTGGCATTATTGAATTTCAACATTATTGTGTGTTTCTTCTATGTAAATATTTCTGGTTTAACCTTTATTATAAGTTATAGAATTTTTCAACAAGGAACTTTTTCAACAGGAAGAATTCAAGAAAACGTGAATTGCACGATTCCGAAATCAAAAGTAATCAATTAATTTTCGAGTGACATTTTTGACGCTCAAAAAAATCTCTAAAATTAAAGTAGGTCTAAAAAATTTTTGAAAAAATTCGGGCCATAATGTGAAAAACTCAAATGTGCTTGAATGAGATGCAAAATGCAAAAATTAAGTTTATATCCTGAACAATAAATTTTAACATCAAAAAAAATTAAAATAATGGTAATTTCAAGTTTTCTGTTTTTCACATTTAACCCTTGACCCGTTTACTTCGGCAATATCGGGCCTCCCTTTGTATATAATCATTCAGTAAACTGAATTTTAGATTATTTGCGTCGGCGTCAGGTTAAAATTAAAGACGAGTTTAGAAAATTTCCACAAAAAAATCAGTCAATCAAATCGACAATAATCATGTCACTGCCGAAATAGAACTTTAGATCATCAATGTCAAGAAATGGGTTAATTTTGATCCATAATCGATTTTTCGATCAAAAAGCGTCCATTTTTGGTAATATTTTTCCATTCAAAATAATTCATGAGCCAAAAATTAAATATGTTCTAATTTTTTGTTGAAACTTTTATGGACTAGTTTTATTTTGTGACTTTGAATTCCTGGGAAAATGCTTGGTCGTCGATTTTATGGAGCTTGACTTCGTATCTTTTTGAAAATACATTACAGTATAAAAAATATCATTTCATAAATTTGATTTTAAAATAATTATTTTTAATTCGTTGAGAGAAGCAAAAGCCAGAAAAAAAAATTCGAAAATTAAAATTTACAAAATAGAAAAAATCTCGGATGATACTCATTGTAAAATTATTTTTTTGATATATTTGTCAAGAAAATTATTCAATTATTAATATGTGATCAAAATGTATAATTTGAAAATTCCTTGGTTTTGAAATTTAAACAGAAATATCGAAAATGTCCGTTTTAGAGACGAAATAATGTGGTGTTTAAGCACTTTAAACACAATATCCCTTTATTGCCCTCACCCAAAGATTTGGTCCCTCAAAAACACCGGGGGTGAGAAAACGGCGCATCATTTGAAAACGAGTCATCCAATTAAGTTCTTAGATAGCTCAAACTGATAGCACAATTATCTAATTAATATAAAAATTGTTTTTAATATGACCAATGTTTTTATTTTTTTTCTAAGATTACTGAAATTGTTTAATTATTTGTTGTTTTTAAATAGAAACAAAGGTCTGAGAAAAAATAGAAACAATGGTCTGATTCGGACCAATTTTTATTTTGTATTATTCACGAGATATTTATGCACAGTTTGAGCTATTTAAGAACCTAATCGGCTGAGTCGTTTTTGAAAACCCCATTGTTTTCTCACCTCCGTGTTTTTGAGGGACCAAATCTTTGGGAGAGGGCAATAAAGGGATATACAGTATGGGATATCATATACTGCCATTTTAAAAAAATCGAGTGGAAGATAATTAACTTTTTAATCGGATTAGTGGTACTGAATTTTTGAAAAGTGCTCGTACAATTTTGGTTTATGACGGTTAAGGAAATAAAAGTTTAACAATTATTCAAAATAATTGAATTAAAAAATCAATATCGGAGTGAAACGCAAAAGGTGAGCGCGCGCTTTTGGTGTTTTACTGCGATATCGATTGAGCGCCCACGCACACTAACCCAATCCCATCAGCGCGCGTTTTTGGTGTTTCAAACTATTTGAATCATGTAGTATTTTGTGAACAAACTAATTTTCAACACAGTCCTCGCTCTCTAGCGATAACTGATACAAACACCAATCGTAAAAGGTTTTACCAGTCAGGGTATTTGTATCAGTTATGGAAAGCCCTGTACTAATGATTTAAAGCTAGATTGTGAATTAAAATTGCTTCATTTTTAGTTCAAATTTTGATATTTTAAAAACCATAATAATTCGAGGAAATCTATAGGAAGATTAGGGTGGACGCGATTTAGGCAATTCCTCGATGTCGCTATAAAACGGAAATCTGAGGAGACAAATAAAATTATTTTTTGGCAAAAANGGTTAAGTTATCTCTGGTGTTGGTGCAATTTAGCACCAAAGTCAATAAAAAACGAAAAACGCCAATTTAGACACCTAGGAGTTAAAATTGAAAAAAGTTCATATGAGAACTTTTGTTTGCTAGAAAATTCTGCATCTAAAACAGTTAGTTTTAAGATGATCTGATAACTTTCATTTTTTGACAGGGCTCGATCGCGTCCACTCTAAGGAAGATAAAAAATAAGTTTGTAATGTTTTTTCTGCAATTAATAACTAATCTATCTCTGATTTTTTTAAAAGTGTGATTTTTTGTACATTAAAAATTGATCAGTTGCGTTTCTCATTAATTATTATATCCAAAAAACGCATTACTATGCCTAGGGAGCTAACCGGCAAACTTTCTGACTAAACCATAACAGTTGACCTGAATTATTTGAGCTTACAGGGTAAGTGTACCCCAAGGAAATTGATATTTTCGCGTTTGTAGTTGAACTTATTTTCGAAGCTCTTATTGGTCAAATAAATGAAATCTGATGCTTTCATTGGTCAAAAGCGGGTCAAACGCGAACGCGAAAGTAGAGGCCTAGTGATACCAATCTTTGATATAGCGCCAACAGACTTTGTCAAAAAAGAATATTTCGAACCAAGGCCGAAGTGCTTGACTTCAAATGTTTATTTTATTTTTGCTTTTACAATTTAATTATACCTTTCCGGATTTTTTTTTATATTGTCAAAAAGTTTTCTGATCATATTCTTTTTTTATACTTTCTATATTTGTTACGTGTTCAAAATACCTGGTCGGGATATCTGACTTCATGAGCATGTTGTACATGGGGACGCCGCCGAGGACAATTATTCGACCTATTCTATTTTTCCATTTTTCACTTTGAACGAGTTCGGTGAACTCCGTCAATGTATAATCGTCAGATAGGATATCACAAAGCTAAGAATTAGACATTTTTCTGTACTTAGTAAATAGTTCACAAAGTACTTTGTAAATAGTTCACACAGTTTATTAACCCCCACCTACACACGATTTTCCACTACTCAGCTACTTAAATTTGACCATTGTTTTCATGAGCATGAAAATTTCATGATGAAACTCGACATTGATCTGAGAGTTGGAAAATCACCTTAACACATAAGCGACACAAGATAACCTAAGTCAAAATGGTAAAACTATCTCCTCTTAGGTTTTATGTTGAAATTAGCTGAAATTTTGACATAACTTGTACAAGTAGTAGGCCAAACTTAATCTCATGCAGATTTTCAAATTTTGCTATATTTTCTCTAGAATGAGGAAAAAACCACCGTTTTTTGGCAATTATCCGTCGGAAAAACTATCTCCTCCTAGAAAAATTTATATTAATTTAATTACTTTTCTAAGCTAGCTCATACAAAGACAAACAGTAAACTCAGACAATTTTTGAGATTACGACCTGAAACTCGAAATATTATTTTTTAAGGACCCAAAAGAAAATTTCAAAAAAAAGTGCTTTGAATTTTTCGTAAGTAGGATCAAAAGAAAGCCACTGAAACACTGATCAGAAAATTGGCCAACGTTGAGAGGATATTTTGACGTTTTAATTGTTACATAAAAGCAAACGTAATTTTTTAAGTTCATTTTGAAAAAAAAATCGATAAAACGCGACAATTTGGAATAATTTTTTTTGATGATTTGGTCGGTAGTACATTTTTCTCACCCTAGGTCATTTTGGAGCATTTATAATGCCACTCAGGCCTCATTAAACCAGCGACCAGTACCTCCTTAAGACTTTAAGACTAATTTTCAAGAAAATTTTTTTGGCATTTTTTGACAACGGACACCACATGGTGGTGCAAAGAGCACTTTTCGTATTTTTTGTTTTACCTGGGGTCGTTCTTTCATTGATTTCGAAATGACAGTCCAAATAAATGGAGCTGGATGTGCTGAACTTGCTTCTTAGAACTGGGCATAATTATGCGGAAATTTCATTTTTGAAAATAAGTTAATCAAATCAGGCCATTCTTTTTGCCGGAGATTTTGTTCAGAAGAAGGTTCTTGACCAAAATTATTAAAGACCACCCCTGTAAAGACCAAATTTGTTCAAAAAAGGGATTAAATGTTCATTCGTCTTCAAAAATAAATATGAAACAACAATATGGCTTCAATTAAACAATTTCTCGATGAATTAGATTTTAACAATTTTGGGCAAGAAATTTCTACTTCTGGAAAAAACTTATTTTTATTAACAATGACTGGAAAATTTTTGCTGGTTTATCCTTTTCCCACCAAAGTGAATCGTGAAAATGAGGGTGTTCACTACAGCGCGTGTTCTAATTCCACCAGTCCTGTCTCGGTGATTGTCTTAGTGATTTTCTCAGCGATTACGCACCAATCAACTATGGCGCTCCCAATATCAAAAACCCTTGCTTGTTATTATACTCAAGACGATCACTAATACAAAATAAGTGGGATTCGAACACGCGCTATAGAAATGACCCTCATTTTCAAGATTCACTTTGGTTGGAAAAAGGATATTATGAGGTAACTGATGCAGAAAAAAATCTGCGAAAATGTATACTACGACATTGAACCTAAATTTACTTCAAAAAGCGTATGCAATTTAATATATTTCGATAAGAGAACCCTTTAAGCAACTTCCCCTTTATCTGACTACAAATCCGAGAAGTTAAAACGAAAATGTGAAAAAGTACTTTTAAACCGGACGATTTTTTTCTATCTCAAAAAGAGTAAACGAGTTGGAACTGACATTGAAGGGATAATCATGCACAATTTGTTATCAAATGCTGATTAGTAAATAAAATGGCTAATCCCTGGAGGATGCTGAACCTGAAGTTCACATAAGTTGCCCTCTTAAAACAAAACAAAAAAGAGAAAAGTACCTCTCTTTCATATAACATTTTTTGGAGAGTGGAACAGTTACACTGAAACTTTGATTTTTTTTGGAATTTTTCATGGAGGTAGAATTTCTGATGATAACCTTACTACATGATTCAAATATTTTGAAACGCCTACATTAAAGGACTCTGTCTGGGCCAATGAGCAGGTTTCAAAGCTATGAATTTCAGCCATTTGACCGATCAGAGCCACGACTAGTCTAGACGTTTCAAACTATTTGATTCATGTAGTATGTTGACTGACATTGCTCATATCCAACAGTATTATTATTATGTCATGTTGTACAATGACTACTGTAGTCAGAGAGCCCAATGGTCCAAAAATTCTCATCGGTCCGATGTTTTTTGAGTGCACACCCTATTTACTACTAGGAAAAAGATATACAGGGGTGGTCAATATTGGGCGGCGATATGGATTACCGGACCTCAGAGTACAAATCCTAAATATTTGAATGATACAAACAACGCAAGATATTAGCACCCAATCAAAACTCTGTGATTGCGGAATAGGCCGATTTCGAATTGGTCAGGTTGAGAAAGGATCAATCAATCAAATGCACAGATTCGCATTTTTCAAATATTTAGGATTTGTACTCTGAGGTCCGGTTATCCATATAAGAACAGAAATTAAGAATTTCGGTCAAAAATGAAAAACGCGTGGGTGTTGAAAATGACGTCATAATTTTGAAAGTTTTCAATTTTATAGGGAGTTTCACAAGAGGTTCAAATGAAGTTGAATACCAAAACGTGTAAAATTCAGTACTCAACCAAACGCAACCAAACAAAAATTCGAAAAAGTAGATTTGAGAAATTCAATCTTGAAAAATTCCGTCATTCATGACGCGTCATGACGCACTGTAATTGATTTGTGATAAAAACCTCAAACGCCCACCCGAATTCGGCGATATTGGCTCTTTCGGCAATATGAATACTGGAAGGATTCGATGTAATAATCGAATGGGTATTTTTTTTGGCGATATTCGCAAATTCGACGATAATGGCAAATTCGGCGATATTGGGCCGGTAATATCCTTTTTTCAAACCAAAATGAATTGAAAATGATGGTGATCTTTTTTTTGTCGGTGAAGGCTCTTTTTTTGTCCACAAAAAAGCGCCTTCAAAATCTTTCTTTACTGAAGGCGCTTTTTTCGTCCGCGTTTGACTGTCTACCCGGCGGACGAAAAAAATCGCAGTAAACGAGAAAACTCAGGCTGTATATAGTGTTCAAATCTCATTATTGTCGCACCCTACGCAGCCTTATTGACCGGGGGGTTGATTGGCTGATATTACGTATCAATAAACTTTGGCGCTCCCAATATCAAGCACTATTTCTTATTATTTTGCTCAAAATAATCATTAAGACAACACTACAGTCCCTGACCCCTTAAAAATAGTCCCCTTAAAGCGCGCTTAATCCCCTATGAGTCATAGGCAGGGTCATACCCAGGGGTAAAATCGTATTTTAGGCTATGATCCCTTAAAGCGACAGATTTTCGAGCGAAAAATTTGTCCCCTTAAAGCGCATTCCAAAAATTATGATAAACAATACTGCGTAGTCTATATTTTTTGCTCATTATCGTTAGATAAACTTGAGTGAAATTGGCTTCTCTATAACATCTTTATTCGTTGTTCAAAATAGATAATTATGTTTAAATCTGTTGTAATACACTCAGAAAGTACCCGTACTTCTCCCAGAACCATATCATTTCCCAAAAAAATTGTCTCTCAGAATTAAAAAGGATTTCCACTCCGTTTAAATTTCGACTTTTGGGAACGCATATCCGATTTAGTTCTCAGATAGCTCAAAATGACCAAACATATTTATGAACAAAATTAACAGAAAAATTGGTCCAAATCGGCTCATTTTTCAAAAAACATTTGAGATTTATCTTAAGGGGGTTTGGGTGCTAGATGATTTGAAATATGCAAGAAATTAAAAAAGGCTTTTATGTATTACGTGACATTTTTTATACCAACATTCAAATAGTTCGTGTTCTTGCACAATCCTAAAATTTTTGAAAATCTTGAAAATTGCTAATGTTTTGAAGCATTCTATAGTTAACACAAGCTGAAATTTCCATTTTGAATAAGCTTTCTGTCATGAAAATACAATAAAAATTAATCTTTTATCTACCAGCTATCCTCGTGTTTTTAATTACATATGCATATTCAATGCATTCACTATCGCAAATTAATAAAATTAAAGCCAATTCAAATTGCTTGCAGTCTAAATTTCACACCCACAACCCCTCTAAGTTTTAAACGAATAAAATTGGAAAAATGGTCTGATTCGGACCATTTTATTCAGTATTTTCTTTGATTAAATTTATATATCGGACCACCATTATTAAAGAATCACAGTTTTATTTGCTAATTTTCATAAGTTGTGATGAAAAAAACAAAAAACTTATGTTTAAACGTCCTGACAGTTCCTCAAACGTCCTGATATTTTTGCAATTCTCACCGCAAATAAATTATTTTTCTTATTTATTTCAGATTAATATTTGAAACTGAAAAAAATATTTTCTTGAAATTTCAACTGACCATAAAGCTTGACGCTGAAAATTAATTTACTCGATTGGATCTTAACGCAAATCGTCGTCTGATTATAAAACTTGAAAAAAAATTCATGAAAAAGTTGTTTTTAACTAGAAAAAAATGCACCGACCCCTTAAAGCGCCTTTAATCCCCTATGACCCCTAAAAGCGACAGATGCTGAAAAATGAAAATGCGCTTTAAGGATTCAGGGACTGTAGTGAGATTCGAACACGCGCTATAGAGATCACCATCATTTTCAAGATTCACTTTTGGTGGAAAAAGGATATCGGGCCTCCCCTGTATAAGATAATTTCAAGTCGAAATTTTCATGTTGAGCTACGTTTCGCTTTAATTTTCGGAAATTTTTTTTCCCATGATCTTATTTTTCTTAGGTGTTTATTTAAGTGTCGTTACATTTTCAGTTATCTTAAAGTTATAAAAAGCCCATTCCTTTGAAAACTTGTGGACCACATAATAGCAAAGTCTTTTTCCCTTCCTGTTGAAATTTATCTATTTTAATGTTATTTCAGATAAGATAAAATATATTTTTATTAGGTACCTTTTTCGTGGTTGAGCATATCAAGGTAATATCTGAAATAATAGTGTTACTTTCTGGCGGTCGATTCGCTTAACGTATTATCAAACTGACGTTTCAAGACTTTTTTGCGTATAATTTACACGATACCACAAAATTTAAGAAAAACCCAGTGCTGTTTTTTCAAAATTTCGATTTTCAAAGCGGATGTGGGATTCTGGTTTTCCTGCTTGTAATAAGTTTGCATTAAAAAAATTAATCAAATCAATACAATACCAAAATTGTAATTTTCAGCATATAATACGATGAGTAAAAAATGTTAAGTTTTTTTGAATAAATAGTAATTATTTATTAAATACTATCGTCTATCAAAATAACGTACTCAAAAAAAATAAACTTGTTATTTCTCCAAAATATCACATAAATGAATTTTTTCAAGATTATTGAAAAAAAATGGTATTTTCTGATTCATTTATTTTATGTCATGACTCCCTACTAGAAGTCACTCCCAGGATCATTTGAAAAAAACATTTTGACCTCAAGGTCATCGTATCTAGTTTTTTATACCACCAAACGAATTCTTAGTAGAATTAGACAGGCAATGGTACTGTTAACTAATATTACTATTATCGTTTATAATCAAATTTCTATCCGTTTGAGCGCTAAAGAACAAAAGATTTTTCTCACTTTTAACACTCAAAAATTTTAGGATTAGTTAGATATTCCGGTACTTTATTACGATAGAATAGATATTCTCGCTGGGGCTTTTATGCCACTTTTATAGCCAAAATTTTTTATATAATTCAGCTTTTTAAAACGACTCATCCGATTAAGTTTTTAGATAGCTCAAACTGAGCACAAATATCTAGTAATTAATATGATAGACTTTTTTTTTGTCTGAGATCACTTAAATTGTTTAATTATAAGTTTTTGTTAAAAAATGGTCCGATTCGGACAATTTGTTTTTAATTTATTTTTCCCTCAATATTTATGCGCAGTTTGAGCTATCTAAAAACTCAATCGGATGAGTCGTTTTGAAAAGCCGAATTATAAAAAATATTGGCTGAAAAAGTGGCTGAAAAGCCCCAGCAAGTATCGTAATAGAAATACAGCCTGTGCAACCCCCTCAAGGGATAGACTCAACCTGAAATTTTCAAATTATAAGAAATCTAAGACAAATTTTGATCATACTTCCATTCCCCTTCGATTTTCCATGGTAAACTTAATTCTCTATCTGTTTCTGATAATCCAATTCCATTAGTTTTGTCACTAGCTAAAATAACGTTAAAAATCATTTTTTGTCACGTTTAATTAATAAATATCAATAAAATACAGTTTTTGCGTGACGCGTCATGACGTCTCTAGGGTGTCCGCAGTCAGCAAAAAAATTTGAAATGAACAATTTTTGAGAAAATGAAAAACTGTTAAATATGTAAAATTTGATAAAAATTTCGAATTTTGTTTCGATTTTTTTTAATTTTGAAGTCTTAGCCCGATTTTGGTTAGTTCAAATTTCAATCGATCAGAATCGATTATTTTGACTAAGTTTCAATGTTATTTTAATAAATGTTATTTTAATATTTAATATAATATGCTTTTTTCGAAAATATATACTATGTAATATCCCCTATTCACACTTTTGTAAATATCCCGGCCCTGATTAGGAAACGTAGTGTGATTTTAAGAAGTAGGGACGGGAAATTTACAAAAGTGTTAATANTCGAGACTTTTTTTTATTTTTATATTTTGGGATATTTATTTATGTTTAGTGCTCAAAAATCGTTGTGTGGTAATATGTCTATCAAATTGAAATCTTATAATCATCAAATGATGATAACGGCCCAGCTTAGTGTATGAAAATAATAAGTAACTTTATTTGTTATGGTCAAACATAATTCATATCAAAATACACGCCATAAAAATTTGCACAAACAAGTATATGGATTACCCGCCTTCAGAGTACAAATCCTAAATATTTGAATGATACAAACAACGCAAGATATTAGCACCCAATCAAAACCTTTGATTGCGGAATAGGCCGATTTCATTGGTCAGATTAAAAAAGGATCAACCAATCAAATGCTCAGATTTCGCATTTTTCAAATATTTAGAATTTGTACTCTGAGGGCGGGTGATCCATATGTAGAAAATAAGCTTGGTTCATTTTAGCCAAAAATCTATTGATGGACACGCTAGATTTATCGCATATTTGAATCTCATATATTAAAGCATATAATATATTTTCTGTTACAGTACTTGCTGGGCCTTTTTAGCCAAACTTTTTATATAATTCGGCTTTTGAAAACGACTCATGCGATTAAGTTTTTAGATAGCTCAAACTGAGCATAAATATCAAGAAAAAAATACATTAAAAAATGGTCCACATAAGACCATTGTTTCCAATTTTTTTAAACAAAAACTGAAAATTAAACAATTTCAGTAATCCCAGAAAAAAATTTGAAAAAAATGGTCCGATTTGGGCCCATTTTTTTTATTTTATTATTAACTAGATATTTGTGCTTAGTTTGAGCTATTTAAAAACTTAATCAGATAAGTCGTTTTCAAAAGCCAAATCATATAAACATTTTACCGTAATCGCTATAGTATCTATGTATGTTTATTATCAAGTTTTCATCTTTTTCCTTATCGAAAACGGCTTGTATCTCTGACACAATTTGGCGCTTAAGCTCAGTTAATTTAATTTTTGGCCACCTTGTGGTCAAAATAAAAAAAAACTTTAACCGGAAATTTTCTTATCTGAATTTCTGAACTTTTGAGAGTAATTTCGAGAAAATCACTTTTGACTGCGGACACCCTAGACATCTATCAAGTTATAAAATCAACAATGTGGTTTTTTGGTGTCCTCATTTCAGGGGTTCTTGTTCCAGGAGAAGCAAACCAGATATAAAAACCTTATTTTGCAACTAAATCTACGGATAATTTGCTAGACAGAAACTGAATCTTGCTTTCGTGTTTGGTTTAAACACGTGACTTAAAATTAGCACTGAAAATTACTCATTATCAGTGATTTTGAGTCACGTGATAAGACGATTTGAAATAAGATTCAAAAGTCAAAAATGGTATCGTGTTTTGACCATCTTGTAGAGAATTTTTTCTGGTCATTTAAGACGTAGGATTTTTTTGTTTATGAAAAATTTAAAAAAAAAATCGATTTTCGGTCAAATTTTCGAGATTTAACAGAGGTTCAAAGCCGATTTTACAAGCAGTTCAACTTTGACCGCTTATTTAAGGTCGACCACTGGTCGCCGACCCTAATCCTTAAAAACCGTTTCCTAAAAACGCCAAATTTTCACTTGCCAAAAAATTAGCGCTCTAGCTCTTCTTACGCGGTCGCTAGATCCGGCTTTTGAACTGCTTGTAAAATCTCGAAGATGGGTCAAAAACATCGATACCCATTTTTGACTTTTGAAATTCCTTATTTCAAATCGTCATAATTAATTACGTCATAATTACCAAAAACGATATCTTGTCTGGTTTATTTTTCAAAGCTTGAATAATTCAAGTTGAATTCAAATATTTTCTCCTTATTTTGGAAAAAATTCCAAATTTTGGCTTGGAAAAATTGTAATACCGCTAAATACGCAATTCGAACCTACGCATTTAAGACCATTTTGAACGAACTGGGATAAAAATAATCGAGAGATATTTGTGATTGGACAAATTCCCCCGAATTGAAAATCGGGGTTTTCAATGGTCAATTTCCAGAGTAGTCGAAATTGTTCGACCTAATATCGATCTAAATCATTCATCTCAAAGAAATTTCTAATGTGACGTATGGGCCATACGGTATGGCTCGTCCAATAACAAACGAGCTTAGTAAACTTACGGAATTATTATTTGAAAATGTACCTCCTTCCCGAGTTTTTCAGGTATAACAATAATTTATTACCTAATTGACCCGACAGAACGTGAGCAGATCATCTAGAAGAGATTTGGGATTTTTTTTTGGGTTTGGCCTTAGCATTATAAAAAAACTGTTGTTATTTCAACTAATTTCATACGGAATATTTTTAAAACCATCAAAAAGTGCTTTCCTGACCAACTTTCAAAACAAAACGAGTACTCAAATTCTTGTTGTTGTTCATTAAAAAAATGTAAATACGTTTTTTATTGGAAAAATTCAAGATTTCGGACCATTGCGCGCTTGCAGACAATTTTTAATGACAACTATTTTTAAGAAAAAACCTTGAATTACTTAGTTTTGTGATGGAAAATTGACACCCAAGTTATTAAAAATACATCATATTTTTATTCGGATCAGAAAAACCTGATGTTAAAGCCCGGATACTGAATTTTTGACAAGAAATTTTATTTTATATCTGATTCAATTAATTCATAAAAATATGTTCCATATTTCTCAAGAATTTGTATCTCCAAGAATTCGCAATAAGTAATTCTGCCCGAATATATATTATACTAAGACGTATTTTGAGAATTACAACATTTTTCAACTTTTACAACTTTAAATATTTATCCAACATTTCAAAAAAAAAGTTGGCGGAGAACCATCAGAACATGAAAACTTTATAACACTTTTTACAATAAGAAGTTTCTGGAGCAATTTGTGGGAAAATCTACGGCATTTTACGGATTATTACTTAAAACAGGGGTCGGCAGAATTAGATCGGATTGGATTTGATCGTTTTTTTTCCAAAAAAAAACCCTATCTTTTGCCTACAACTATCCGCCGGACGTCAGGAACGAATAAATTTTATTTTCAGATGCGTAGGCTTACTTAGGTTTTTGCGTGGCTTCCAACTATCCGTCGGACCATGCTGTAATTCAAAAGCCCCAGAAATAATTATTAAAATTCTCCCAAAAACTCCCCTTGAAATTCCGATCTAGATCGGAAATATTTGATCGGATTGGCGTCCATCCGATCCAATCTGATCAAGGTTTTCACAAAAATGTTCTCAATCCGATCAAGTTTTATTTTCTGGGCAATCCGATCAGGTTTTTTCAAGACGGTCTGCCGACCCCTGACTTAAAATGCAAAAATGACGGAAACTTTATTCTTAATTCATCGGCAAATGTAGGTTCTGTCATTTCACAAGAGTTAATTGTTGTCATGTCCGTGTGTTTTATTTTGCTACAGTTCATTTCCGATAATCATCTCAACTCTCTTCAATAACAATTTGAGTCTTTTATAACAAGCAAAAAATAAAACATTAACAGCTTAGTGAAAAACTATCACGTGACCGTATAAATGCGGAATATGCTCAAAATCGTTAAAATATAAGATGGAATGCATTTTCAAACAATTTCGGTATGTGGGCTGATCACGAAACTTGGTCATTCAAAAAAATATTTTGGAAATAACACAATATCATTATTCTGGTGCAATTTTCGGTAGACTTAACTTTTATTGTCCAAAAAAATGACCATAGATCAAAATTTTCAGAAATAATGAGTGCATACTATATGATTCAAATAGATTGTCCCAGTGAAAAAAGGCCGTTATTGTTTCCTGGAAAGGATTTAAAAAATGCTCCTGTCTTGTCTTTTATCACGTGCATAAATCTGAGCTTGCCAATTGCTAATTAATTTTCGTTTTCTGCGTCAATGACGAGACTTGTTTTTGATATCTTGCGGCCAATCACCGTGCCGTATTTAAAATAAACTCGATTTTAAATTGAATTAACCTGCTGAAATGCAAAAAAATGGTCTCAAATCAAAATTTCGATATGCATCGAATATAGAATTAAATTTCATGACTAGCTATGAAATATTTGTGCAAGAATTTTAGAATTCTAGAATATGGCATCACGGGCATATCGATTTTGTTACCAAAACCCCGTTTTTGGTTTCACTCAAAAACGTCTTCATTTCAATTTTATGCCGCATAACATTTTGAATCAGTTCTCTTATTCTATTTCTGGAAATTTTGGCTTGAATTTAGGCTGATCTCTCCTGGGTATTTATGGATTGAGGGCCCTCAGTTTACAGATCGTGAATATTTGAATGAAACAAACAACGCGGCACCCAATCAAAACCCTGGATTACAAAATAGGAAGATTTTATAGGTTATTGAGCAGATATCTCGTATTCCGCATTTTCAATATGCTGTATCTGTCGGTGAAGGGCCCCTAATCCATATAAATTGTTTTTTTAATCACCTAAAACCAATAAGCGTAACCTGATATAAGTAATAATTAGCAATTTCTCCAGAGTCTCTTAATTTGGTGGATCTAAAAACCACAAAATTTCCCAATTATAGTTTCAATCTAAAATTTACAAGTTTCAATTAGTTTTTTTAAACAAAAAAGATCATTTTAAGTCTAAATGTAATAAATTAACACAATGTCCAAAACGATTGTGATTAGGCGTCGACCCTCTTAAAAATAATTAATAAAAAACTTCATTAGGCTGGAATTAATGTTCGACCACACACTACTTATCGACACGTTCGACAAGTCACAAATTTTCTAGGTATGGAACTCAAAATTACTGTACTTAATAATTTATCAACCCAATTTTGTTAACAATTTCAGCAAGGGTTTTTGATTAAAAAAAATCTTTCAACTAAATTTTTCTTAACCCTTGGAAGCTCCGGACCACTTAAATGGCTCAAAAATTTAAATCCGCTGACATCGGATGAAAGAAAAGTTTTGAAAATTAGTGAGTTCAATCAAACATAGAGTTGAAATCACAATTAAAAATTTTTAGGACAACTCGATCTTACTTTTTTTGGCAATTTTTCTCAAAAAAATCTAAATGCATGCTGCTTAAACTTGATAACCTATAGATTAAATCTGAAGAACTGAGTTTTTGGGAAAGTCTTTTGAGCATATTTAAAAAAAAATTTCCCAATCAGAACTCTTTTTTATTTTTTCGTGAGTGATTTTTTTTAATTTTTGAAAACATTTCGAAAAAATGTGCTTCGATTTCTTTGAAACTGGGTTCAAATGAAGACCATGGTAACACGGATGGGAAAATTGGCTTACATCACGATAATATTTTGAAGTTTAAGTAGTTTAATCGAAGCAAACGTCATTTTTGTACTTTATTTTGAACAAAATACTTAGGAAAAGTTTTTATCGGCGTCTTCATAGTATCAAAAAAAATCGAGGTCCTCGTCTGTAGAATAAAGAACATTTTTCGACCGAATGAGAAAATCGGCAACATTTTAAATCATTTATATCGAGCGATCAGCCAGCAAGCTCGATAGTTTCTGTGGGTTCCAGCTTGTGCTAAAGAGCTCGGAATTTTTATTTGAACTAAGGATACATTTTGCTCATTCTAAAAAATAATTTTTGACATAGTGCTATTTTTTGAGTTTTTTTAGCAAGCGCGCTGCAAATCGTCTATTTGTAAGAAAACGAAAAGATAAATTAATAATCTAAAAAGAACAACAAGTTAACAAATAATTAAAAAAAAAATTCTTGGCAAATAAAATGTATAAAGTTTAATGTTCAGAATTACAAATAAATAATTACAATAAAATAAATAATGGTAATAAAATAATTTTTAAATTACAAGCTCAATAATAGGCAAACTTTTTCTGTAAAAATTTTCGAAAAATGCTGATTTTTGGAAAAACGGACATAATTTTTTATTTAAAGTTTTCTGGGCCAATTTCTGCACAGAAACTAAGAACTCCGAAAATAAATAAAATCTGAGTTGGTTCTTTAATAATCATACTGTACTAATATATAAATTTAAATGAAATATATTCGTGATTTTTAATACTAAGTAATACTAGTAATAAAATAGCAAATTTGAATTCCGCATTCCGAAATTGTTTTTCTTAATCAAGCGGGTGTTGGACCACTGGTGGTGGTCGTAAAAAACGATTTTTGTGGTTTCTGAGGTGTAATCTTTAAAAGACAGTGAGTGAGTAGTTAAAGTACACATGAGCAAAAGCATATCTTAGTTAATACAGAACACATTTTAAGGCATATTTTAGATGACCTATGATAACTCCGATTTTGTCAAGGCAGACAGGCCTCGAATTTTTTGGGATTCAATTTTTTTGAAACTTAAGCAAATCTCGCTATGATCTTCAACTTTTGATCTCGTAATTTATCTCAAAATGATGTAAAAACTGAAAAATGCACCTGAAAGAATAAAAAATGCTGACTTTTTGCCAAAAGGCCACGTCCAAGGACATCTGGAAACTTCCAGACGCTAAAGTCTGTACTGGTTTAAAATTGTGTTAAACGAGTGAGGCTCAAATTTTGTTAGAGTAGTAGGAAGTCTGGGAATTAAAAAAAACGTACCCGTTCTTCGAAACTGTTCAACTTGATTGAAAGTGTTAAATTTGTCTAATTTGTGAAATTTTGATCGCATCCAATTAATTTGGAAAAACTGATGTAACTTTTTAAACATATTTCGACGGAGAAGTTTCAAAGTACCGGAAATTTTATAACAAGGTTTTCCAGCTTTTACACTTTTTCAAGTCAAAGATTTCTCCTTTTTTAATTAATTGTGTATAGAAGGGTGAAATTGTTCGAAAGTGTTTTGCTTAAATTTTTGGACCATTTTCTGGTTTCCTAAGGACTCCGTAGTAAGGAGTTCAAATCAGACATTAATCAGAAAGTGGATTTGTTTTAACAATCTAGTTAACTAGAATCTGTATAGATGGGGAAACTTAAACTTTAGCCTGAGGATGCATAAGTAGGATCATATCCGGGGGAAAATCGTCCTGTGCTGAACTTTTAGGAGATATTTTTTTCAATGTAAAAAAAACGGGGTGAAATGACGCTTTAAACTTCAAATTTGCAATTTGGGCAATCTTTCATAGACGCCAATTCTGCTAAATATCATATTTAAAATATGCCTATCAGATAGCCCCTTCAAATTTAACGGCGAATAAGACTTAAAAAATCTGGTCTGGCGATTGGAAGCTTTTGTTGCGACCAAATGAATTCTCACAATTGTTTGGTTCAGAGAAGTGTTCCAAATTGCCGTGAAACATTGCTCAAACCAGCAAAAAAATTTAATGAACCTTGAATTTTTTCCAAATTAAAACCGCGGTTTGGAGCTTCGGTTATTTGTTTTCGTCCATGACAAGGTATTTGACTTTGGTGGTTTTATCACAATAATTATTTGATTAATTATCAGGTGTACATATGATATACAGTATATCCTTTTAAGGCACTTTGTTAAAGATTTGAGGTCTCTGAATTGAGTCATTCTGATAGCGAGATTTGTCAGACTTTTATTATTATTATTATTATTATGGTTTATTCGCATTCTAAGGGTACAGAATGGCTTTTTTGAATGAACTTTTCACAGGGTAAAGATGTTTTAATTCACAAAATATGGTATGCATAAAATAATTAAATAGTAATGATTGATTTTTCAAAGCTTATTTCAAAATAATTATTTATCAGATAATTATTCAATGAATTCAACTATCTTTTATTTATGTCATTTTTGATATACAAAAAAAAATTAGAATTAGGTGATTCATTGATGTAATTTATCTTTTTTTGAACTTTGTTTGGAACTTTCACTCAAGGCCAAAAAACAAATACAACAGCCTTTTTTTCAAAAATATCGCTAAATTTATCTCGAATCCAGTTATGTTTCCGCCCTGATCACACTTGAATAGAATGTATATATCCATTATTATCCCCGGGTAACACTAAAAACTTATTTGCGTGTTAAAAGAATAGGGAATAAGTTTTTAGTGTTATCCGGGGATAATAATGGATATATAACGCAGCCCCGTTTTTTATAGTGTATATCAAGAATTGATTCATCTTCTTATCTTAATTCCTATCTAAATTCTTCCTACTCTCACACAATTTGGCTTCGTCAACTTTGTCCGAGTCAAGACCTCATGGTGGGCGCTAAAAAGCTAGCACCTTTTCGAGGGGTATCTGAAACAAAAAAGCGGAAGGCGAAAAAAATAAAATTTTTATTATTTTTTAAATGCCAAGAGCTCCGAAATTGATTTTCAATCTGTTTCTCAATATCAGCTTTGATTTCCTTAATTATCATGGGTTGGGTCACCCTACTAGGGTGCAATGCACCCGGTGCATTTCAAAAACTAACAGAGAATTTTTAAAATTAATGAAATATTGTTGAATAAAATTTGAATTGTAAAATAAAATTTCAATTTTTTAATACAAATTTTTTATAATTACAATTTTCTAAAAATATTCAGATTTTGCAAATTAAATTTTACAGAAATATTATTGCAAAAAACGGCTTTAATTTCACGCTCAAAAAATATGTTTTTGAGGTTCTGTAAATAAGCAACAAGTGTGAAAATCCTAACTTTCAGAATTGCAGACTATTTCTGGACCCATAGAAACATTTGGTCACGCGTTTAAATCAAGCATATTACAAGATATACTTTCAAAATTTGAGCGTAGCGAAAAATTTTGAAAGCATATTGGGTTATATATTCAGTTTGACGGCCGAATTATTTTCAGTCGCGAATATTTAAACTATATATTTGACTTTCGTGTTTTTGTTATTTATTTCAAACCAATTACGAGCCAGATACATTATAGACATATATGAACCGCGATAAACCGTGTCTACTTTTTTCTCTTGNTTAACATATATTTTTTCTTTGTTGATAAAAAATAATGAAGGCATCAAATGCGAATAAATACTCTCCTTTATCACGATTCTCACAATTAAGTGCATAAGTAATACGAATAAAGGCTCAATTTGAAATTTTTGACATTTTCTTGAAAAAATAAAGGAAAGAAGATAAAAAAAATTATTATTGATGACGGGTCAAATTGATTTTTTTCATAAGTCCATTTCTTGATCTATGGAACTTATCAGAAGTGGAAAGATATGTATTCTAGTGTAATCTTAGACGTAGAACTCGAATCCGTTATCGGATTTCAAACATTTTGAATACTTTTTGAAAAAACATAAAACCGATTTACGGTAATTCTAAAAAGTACTCAAATTACTTTAAAGAAATAAGGATTAACTTCAAACTTTCTAAGACTTTGTTATCATTACCGCATTATTATCATTACCGACTATTAGTCAAAATAAAATCATGTGTCAAAATTATTAAAAAATAAGGTTTTGAATATATCATATATCAATCCTTACTTCTTGAAAATTAAGATCACGTGACGTTTTGGAAAAATGCCGTTATGTTTAAAATTCTTTAATTATGTGTTTATTTTCCCCGAAATTTTTTCGGCGTAATTTCAGTACTATTTGTGTACTTGAACTAAAACCTTATTTCCTTATTTGAAGGTCACGTTATTAATTTTGGACTCTGCTTTGATGAAAAAAGTCTTAAAAACTTCTGGAAATCTTCTTCAGTTTAAAAAGAATGATTTAAGTAATTTATTTTAGTCAACCTTTTTTTTGAATATACGGTCACATGATCATTTTTGAGGAGCTTGTTCTTAAAATCAGCGTTTAAGCTAAAATTTAAAAAAAAACATCAGCAATAAAAATCGATAGTATTTCACAGAGACAAATTTAATTCATATTTCTTGATTCGTCCCCAGAAACAATTTTCAGGCATTTCATAAAAAATGTGAAGAGAAATTTTATTTATCAATTATTTAAGATTATATATTTTTAAGCCATTAAAGTGGCTCTTGTTTGCATAAGGATTAAGGCTTTACCAACTAACCAAGTTTTTTGAGCTCGAGGGACGTTTGAACGCGAGATAAATATAGCCTAAGTCAAGATTCTTAACATTGAAAATAAGAAGAAAATGTCTTAAAGAAAAATCAGCGTGAAAACCTACCCAATTCTTGATATAACTTGATTAAATAATTCAATCTGGCCAAGGTTATAAAAAGTCTATTTCTTTGTGACCGAGAATAGAAAGCTAATTTTTGCTGCATAAGATTTTGACATCGGTTTGCTTATGGAAAAATTAACAACCAAAAATTCATGGCTGTCTAAGGTTCAAAACTGTATTTTATATGCATCGATAGGTATTAAATCAATTTCTAAGGTTTATTGCAGGAACGTTCGTTAACTTACGGAAAATTGTTTTTAATTTGTGTGTTTACGGCAAATTTGGAAATTCTGATAAAATTAAAAAAAATATGCGGGTAAGTATTGCATTTATTTCAAAATCTTTAACAAGGTGCCTTAAGGGAGTACTGGTCGCATCTTAAGGTCAAAAACAGGGTTTTCAGCGTCGCCTCAATGAAGTACTAGAAACAGCACGAACATAAGTATTTCAGTTTAGGGATAATTGAACATTAATCTTGCTTTCACAAAACAAATCAAAGGCCTCTGATTGGCCGACCAATCAGGAACGACCTTTCAAAAGTGGCACTATTTTCACTTTAAAAGCCTACTTCTCCCTGAGTTTTGAAGATAGAGAATACTTTTATAGCTTTTATTGACCACAGAGAACGTGAGCAGAACCCCGAGTTCCGTTTAACTCAAAAAAATTTCATCCGGCGCTTAAATGAGCAAAAAACTGTTCTTTGGCCTTATTTTGAGTGCCTCGGGGAAAATACTACTCCTCCCTAGATTTTGACGGCAGAAACCTAAAACTGGTATGTTTACGATCCTTAAGGATACGCGCAAAGCCCCGAGTTCCACAATTTGCATTTTTGTATCTCGTCTTTTTGGAAACCGCGATTCAAATTCTCATAAATTTCCAAAATTTGAAAAAAATCACACTGAATATGTTCAAATCGCGATGATAATACTTTTTTATGACAAATGAAAATAAAAAGACATCTGATCAACTTCTGTTGTCCATATTTTCAGAAAATAAAACATTTTAAAACTAATTTGGAAAATTTCATGTCCGAGTCTTTAAATGCGACCAGTACTCCCTTAATACAGTAGGGTGTCCGATAATTTTTCCCATTATGGAAAATAGGTCTTATACAGTATGTAGGTAGGTATTATACATCAATGTTAATAAAAACAAAAATCAATGCTCTCCGGGAATAAATAAAAACTCATTTATTGGTACTTTCCGGCCCAAAAATGAATTAAATATACAAGAAAGATCAAAAATAGTTTTGTTTTTGAAAAATATTTGTCTGAAGATGTTGAACGCCTAAAAAACTAATTTTTAACATAAATTTTGCAATTCCAAATTATAAGTTCTGCTCGGAAATATACTACAGTATACGATTCCGTTGTCAAAATGGCTCAAATGTGAAGTTTGATTTCGACGAATCAGAATGAAGCACGAAAATTTTTCGAAAATATTTCAAAATTTTTCTGCGTTGAAAAAAAATACCATCTCGTTNTGAAATTCAGAAAATCTGTCTATTCTCGGTCAATTTTTTTCAAATTGAATAAAACAGACCATTTATGAAACGTATGAAATTTTCCCATACTTTACCAAAAGCTCGGTGAAAAAGTTATTCTCTGTTGATTTTAAGCGTAAAAAACGGATTCATTCTTTATTATTTCTATGCGCAGGTGGGAGAAAAACAGTAACAACACAATGATGCAGTGCGTGAGTGGGTCTTGTGCGTCGCTTCGTCCAATTAGATCGGTATATTTTTTCATACTAGTTTTTTTCCCACGATTCAAGAACAAAGAAACAATTTTCTTTAATCCTTGCTTTATTTACACCCACAACCCCCTTAAGGGTGTGGGTGTCGCAGATTTTGACAATTTACGAAGCTATTTTTAGATAAACCAGCAGAGCTGATATCCCAAAAACTTTTGCATCTTGAAGAACAACTCTTCACGGTTATTTGTAATTAAACAGTAATCTGATACGATCCCACCTGCGCCTACACCTACGCTTTTGAAAGCCTCCTAAAAAAACCCTCAATACGCATTTTCTCCTTCAATTTTCATCATTTTTTATTATTTTTGTGTGTCAGGCTCCAGAGAATCCTCACACAAAATGCAAAAGCGCCCTTTCCTCGGAATTTTGCTTTTGGCGGCCGAAATACAAAAACAAAAATTATTGATCAATTTATGATTTAAATTGAAGGTGCTCTAATTTGTTTTCGTTTGAGGCTACCAAGTTAAAAATTGTATCAAAATCCTTATAAGTGTTTGAAATTACGAAAAAAATTATTTTGAAGCATTTTTTCAAATTTTTTTTTGGTTTTCAAATTTTGTCAAAATTCAAAATAAAAATGAAAAGTTGACATGGCCCCCAAGAGACGCCAACTCAAAATTTCAATAAAAAACTCTTTAATGTTTTGTCAAACAAGACCTGTGCTTTCATATGCAGTATGAGACAAAACTGTATATCCTAAACTGGTGGAGGAGATAGCTTTTGCCTGAGCCTCCCAAACTGAGCATTTCAAAGATTCAGACTAAAAATGAAAAGTTGACATGGCCCCCAAGAGACGCCAAATCAAAATTGAAATAAAAACTCTTTAATGTTTTGTCAAACAAGGCCTGGGCTTTCAGATACAGTATGAGACAAAACTATATCTCCAAAACTGGTGGAAGAGATAGCTTTTGTCCTGAGCCTCCGCAGACTGACCTATATGCAAGAAATCTTACTTTGTTTTTCGTTTTTTTTCCGCCAAAAGCTAAATCCTGAAGTAAATGACAAAATACATTATGTGTAGGCTTCTTGGAGCCTGACAAAATTAATTAATGAATAAATGGAAAATTCATAGCGATTTTTTAGAAAAGCTTTTTAAAAGCGTAGGTGTCGCGTAGCGTGATTGTAGTCAGAGTTACTGTTAATCAACAATTCACCGTGAAGAGATGTTATCAAGAATCCACGAAGTTTGGATATCGCGTCTGCTAGTTGTATCAAAAATTAAGCTGTCGTAAACTGGGTCAAAGACAGCGAACCTAACCTCACACGCCTTAAGTCCGAATGCGGTAAATAAAAATACCTGAATAGCCTCTTCTGAGCTCGTGATGTACGGCATGTCGTGTTTCTTCGCAAAAGAAAATGGAGTCCTTTAAAATACATAGTCAAATAAAAAAATTATTCCCGTAAATAAAGGCGAAAAGTATGTTCGGTAATATATGAATTAATGACTTTATGTAAATTTTATTTCATACTTTTATTAAATTTGATCCTTAAACTAGTTCAAGGCGGGTTTAAATAGTTTGTGTACTACGTGGTAACATGACTGCCTTGATCCAATATTTATTATTTTTTAATGTAACCAGAACACGTTCTGCCAGTTAATGACTTCCTGCAAAAGAAAATCGCAAGTAAATGGAGTTGTGATTGTGTATGCGTATGCAAATGATTAACGAACTTACAAAATGCTCTGCCTGCGACACGACACAGGAATCCAAAAGCCCCAGCTTGCTGCAAGAGCAATCTACCGTCTTAATTTACCTACCGGTGGATTTTCTGGTTCCTGGAAGCAAAAAGACAGAATCACGGGTAATAATGGGTCATGGAGTGTTATATTCAAAAGCACCAGAATATGTCAAATGTTTCGCCGTGTGAAACACTCAAACATCAAGCATCCGGCCACCAGTTTAGCTCAGTCCGAATTTCTCAGGATCGACATCTTCAAAATTGTGCATTTGCTCCTTCACCAACCAGACACCCCCGCCCCAAAAAAACCCCCACGCCGGGTGTTCATTTGCGAAGGGAAACGTCGGAATCAAGTAAGCAAGGTAAATTATGCTTAGCATCTTCCACAGTGTAAATTAAACGTCGGCAACCATCAAAACCATAACAAATCTCTTATATGGATACAGACCCTCAGTAGGAATCCTGAATAATGGAAATATACAAAAACGCGGGATACTTAGCACCCAATCAAAATCCTGGATAACAGAAAAG
This sequence comes from Oikopleura vanhoeffeni, assembly GCA_004367855.1. Lineage (NCBI taxonomy): Eukaryota > Metazoa > Chordata > Appendicularia > Copelata > Oikopleuridae > Oikopleura > Oikopleura vanhoeffeni. The sequence continues at coordinate 133,736 of SCLH01001323.1, forward strand.
GGCAATTCATTGGTCAGATTTGAAAGGATCAACTTCAATCAAAGCCATATTCGCCGCATTTAGTTCAAATCATTCAGACTTGATTTCCTCTGAGTCTGGATCAAATAATATTCGCAAGATAATTGATTCATGTTTGAGTTGCGACTGTACTCAAGTTAAATTCCAATGATAGTATTAAAAATACTAGTAGAGTCATCATTTTGCTGGACTAGTTTCGGAACTGAAATATTTTTCGGGTGCATCACGTGTAAAAAATACCATAGGTAATCAGCACGCCCGAACTTTTGGAAAGCAAAATTCAAGTTCCAGGGTGGCGTCGAAGGACTTAGGTGGGTGATTCCAAAACCAAGCTATCTATAAAAGGTTTAAAATTTAAAAATCTTTAAATCTCTGCCTCGAACACGTCAGTCTCGATAATAGTCGTACTTTTTTTGGACTCGAGCGCGACTGAAATAGGTGTTCTATGAGATAAAAAGTCAAAATTGGTGAATAAACTCAATTTAACCTTCATGGCAGCCCCTTCATTTAAATTGTGGTGCTAGCGCAGCTGCCGAGAAAGTCGGATGATGTCATAATTCCGAAGCACCGAAATGGTTGCTGGATTTGGTCCCTGCGGCAGGTGAACGCTACTCAACGCGACCCCGTCTTTTTTGCTTTCCTGGCGCTGCCAAAAGCAGTAATCCTAAGCAGCAAAGAAGTTTAGCCGCTGAAAAAGCCATCTGTTTCTTCTGGAAAACAGCAACCCTGAACCCGGAACAAAATCTACCCTTTCCTTTTGACAATACAAGCTGAATGGAGACCTGGAATAAAACAAAGAGTCCACATCATTTCAGCGCCAAAAGCACGACGCCGCACCTCATTTTCTTCCGCACAAAATCTCAAGAAGTTCTGGCGGATTATGGGAAAAGTGCCAAAGCCAAGAACCGACCATTCTAAAACCGTCGGCTGTCTGCACGCTAGTTTTGGGCATCAGCCCTTCAGCCACGACAGCACGTCATTAGTTTTGGAGTGAAAAAGAAAGATTCAGTGCCATGTTGGAAAAATTCGAATTACAAACAAAATGTCAAAAAATATAATGTTATTGCTAAAAAAATTATATACGACTCAAGACCTAAAACATTGGCAAAATGCAAAAAACATAACTTAGAATTGGGTCTCGAATACATTAAACGAATTTGCCACGTTCCAAAAAACTAATTGATTTTTTCTGGAGTATTTGATTCAATATCGGGGGTTGTGTTCTAGGAGTTTCGTCCTAGCTACTTCCGTAGAAATTATTTTGGAAGTAAACAAAAATTTAGATTATCAGTTTTAGGAAATGGTTTGTTCATGCATACCTATAACAAAAATTTATTGTACTAGGAAGAGTTTGTCTTGAATGTGAAATTTCCAGAATCTTCATGAAATTTCCATGAGAAATGTTATATATTAACAAAAATGAATTCTAACAACAACAACATTTGACCACAGAGTCACTGATTACATATAAATCCAAATAAAATAGAATTGCTGAATAATAATGTATTGTGGAAAATGATATTTTTTTGTAATAATTCCTTATTTTCAAGAAAAATTTGAACTAATATAAAAGAGTACTTTAATCGTAAGCGTCAGAATCTATTGTGCGTCGATTCAAAAGAAATAGTTGGTTGGAATACAAGCGTGTGCTGATGTGAAATCTGCGGTGATAATTGCTGCAGCATGCTGTACATTGATTTTTCAAATCTTTACTTGTAATTTGACGTGTATTGTATTTGTCCAGCTGGGCCTAGTATTAAATACCTGCAGCTTGTAAGTCTGTCTAAGACATATTTCGAACCGAATAACATGTGCCGTCATTTTCATTGCGCCCTGGTGCCTGCAAATACGACCAAAGACGGAAACCAAGTTTAGTTTGGCGGAAAGCTCCAGATAAAAGCTGCAATAAACCATGTTGGTTTTGGTGCTGGGGATGACAATCCAAGCACTGAGCTGTCCATTTCATTTGGGCGCACAGTAAGTTATATTCTTGAATTCAAAATATCATTTCTTATTAAACCTAGGATTTGGAATCAAAATTACTGTGAATCTGTCTAAGCCCGACAAAACGGGCAAAAACCTACGCATTTATCTGAACGCCAAATCTCGTACCTCTATAAGCGGACAAAAACGGGATTTGCTTTCAACAACATTAAAAAAACAATTTCAACTTATTTAAGTATTAAATAAAGTTTGTTAGATAAAAGATTTTGAACGGCAGGATGTGGTCAGCAGTCTTGGTAGTGCGTCAGACAATTGTTAATTCTACCAAAGGTCCTTTGTTCGATGTCCCCACACTTGCAAGTTTATGATCCACTACAAACGACGTATAGAAGTATTAAGATAATTGTATTATTAGGAAAATTGTTCGTAAAAAATAATGTAGTTTATTTAAGCTAAATATAATATCTATGAATCGTGAGTTGTTTTACAATGTAAGCCTGATGCTAAACAATGTAAGGTAGTACGTCGTATTGTCTAAGCGGTACCTTTAGGCTTTTTGTCCTTTTCTGGGTCAAAGACCTACGCATTCAATTTTCAAAATTTCTTACCGTCTAGCGACGTTTTGTACAAGTCTTTTACACGATTTCATTTAGAAAATCATATCAAAAAACAATAATCAAGACTGAGATAAATTCTCAACTTTTTAAGTAGTATTTTCGCAATTGTTACCCGTTTATCACACACCTATAATACGTGACTGCATTATTAAAGATCTTAAAATATCAAAAATAAAACCATCGAACAATAGTCTCCTGAATCTTATAGCCACCAATTTTGCACCAGCGTCTCAAAAAACAGTGACTTATCTTTCTATTTTGGAAATTTGTTCAATATTTAAAGATTTTTTGACGATTTTTCCAATCTTTACCTTCTATAAAAATAAATGCGACCAAATTCAATTAAAAATTTGAAATAGCCAAAAAGGATAATGTTTGACCATGTAACCACTTCAAAACAAAAAGGTAAAAAACCGCAGGAACGACTATAATTCAAAAAGTGATATAAAAAAATTTCTCAATGTTAAGTAAAAATCAAAAAAAATAGAAATAATCGAAAAGCATTAAAAAGTGTCAACATCGAAATAGAGTCACTTGAATTTATAATATGAAAAAAATGTACTTAATTAAAACAAACAATTTAAATAAATAAATAAACTCTAAAAATTTAAGATTATTAAACTTTGATCACAAAAAAAAAGAAAAGGATCCTAAAAAAAAACCATAAAAAAAAATAGATATTTAAAAAATATCACCTGATATCTGTAAAAACCAAAAATTAATAAAGTAAAAAAATTTCTAGACTAAAAAATTCTAGAATAAAAAAATTCGTATGCAAAAAAAATCGTTTGACTCTATGCAAAAAAATACTCTATCTAACCCAGTTAAAAAAGGCTTCTGTAATAGCGCTTGAACAGGTCACCTATAAAAAGGTGTCGGTGCTCCAAAAAAAAATACTTCAATCAGGTAACAATATTTATTTAATATATAACTATTGCTTTATGTGAACCCTTGATTAAAACAAAAACAAATTGAAGCACCAAACGAAAAAAGACGATGCCAAAGATAAGAAATTCATTGAAGAATAGCACAAGTTCACCCAATATTAGTGAAAAAGTCCATAAAAAATAAAAGAAATAACCTTGGCGAAAATTTTTATCACCAATTCCGAGTTCTTTTATTGTGAGATCTTCTCCGAAATTTGTTGGTTATCTTTAAGTTCAAATAACAGTAATCGGCTGTTTATGCCTGAAAAGGATTTACTGGCTTCTTAGCGTCGCATTCTATTCATTTTTATAGAGCAAAATTGTCCTCTTACGTCTAAGCAATGAGTTTTGTTACGCTAAGTGCGCACTTTGAAGAATGTTTCAAAAACGTCCCAACAAATACGTACAGTATAATATATAGCCAAAATGTCGAAAGACCTACAAAAGGGAGGAAATAGTAAATAAAGTAATTTAAATAAATTTTAATTTTAAATATTTTTACAAGGAGCTAAAATTTTAAAAGAGTCAGTTCACTTTGAAAACAATTTAATGCCGTTGGATTTGTGCATGGAATTCAAATTGAACTTATACACAAATCTTCCGCAATTGATGATTCGATTTCTTCGCATTCTGGCGTAGGAGAAGAATTGATTGACCAAATTGTCCATATTTCGCATCAATTCAATGCTGAAATTTATTGTTTAATGTGAGTCCGCGTCTTTACCCAAATCCTCAAAGACTAAAAAAAAATAAATAATTTAGAATTTAGTGTTCTAGATATGGATTATTTTTCAAAAAATTTGACAATATGTCAAATTTAATTTAAATTTTACAAAGTAATTAAGGACTTAATCATAAAGTTGAATCCGTCCTTATAACAATAAATGGAAATGTTTCTGAATTAGTATGAAGCGATTTCCCAGACCAAATGTCGAACTTTTCTGCGTAAACTTTCTCAGGGGCAATAGGACTTGTGGGTTGGATATAAATTTTTTATGTTATCATGCAACTACAATTTGAAAATATCGCTAATTATGATAATCTATAATGTCAATTATGGAGATGTTATAAGGTATATACGTGAACAAATAAAGAGAATAATATTTCGAATATAACGACAAGTTTCGAAAATTTGTTTGCCATATTGGTCCTACATTTTCCAATCCAAATTTGTGAATTAAAATTTAAAAACTCATGAATTTCCCAAAAATGAAGGGACTGAATATTATAAACACAAATAAATTTTATCTGCGATCAATCGACTGGCATAATTTCATTTTGGTCTCGCGGTCGTATTAGTTTTGCTGCATCTACGGTTTTTGATTAAATTCAAAATGATAATCATTTTCGAGCAACCTCGATACGCCGCTATTTTTTTTCTGCGTTGTGATTGGCACCAATGACAAGCACCCCATTTACGGCCATACGCGAAACCGCCGCCTTATTGGCTTTTGAGTCCGAGATATAAATAATGCTATCATAGGTTTAAGACGTTAGGTGTGCGGTATACAATTGAACGGATTTGTTATCTCAACAAACTTGACCCTAATTTGTCCGCAGGGGTATAGCATACATTCTATGACGGAATCCTGTCAAACTTCAATCTCTCTGACCACGTGCCTTTAGTTACATAAAATACATGTATACTGATTTAAAATGTGAAAAAACATTTAAAATTCCAAAAAAAAATTGAAAATTTCCTAATGTCAAAAATCGAGAAATGTTCTGCCTTGCGCGAGAACGGTAAATAATTGCCAAGTGATAATCCCGGATCCTGGATAAAGGGCATAATTTTGAAACATCGGGCAATACTAATTTCTAAAGGCTCGAAAATTTCTGTAGAATGAAATGAATCAAAATACAAAGAAAAAAATACGACTAAGCCAATAAAATGACCAAAAACGACACTAGGTAATTGTTTTGAAGGCATTTTCAGAGTTAAAAATGAGAACAACGACAATACTATTTATTTTGTAAAAACAATATACATTCCCTCTGTAAAAAATTAATGTTTTGCAAATAGATCGAAAAAACTACGACCTTAAAAAAAAAAATTTGCCGCGTCAACCAATTACCGGTGGTGAAACATGCTATGATAAAGTTGGAAATAAAAAGTGTTCCAGAGATACGAAGCTTTATTCCTGAAGTTATAGATGGTGGGTCCCAGAAGGAATAAAAAGATATGAGCCTTTGAAAAAGCCTTGTTCCAGCCTATAACAACCCCCTAGAGAAATTTTTTTAAATTATAGTTACTAAGATAGACAAAAAAGAAAAAAACTCTAATTAAATCCTTCTGGCAAAAGTTCTATTTTATAAGTAACAAGGGGTAAGGTTTTGGTCCGCTTAGAGGCGATTGTAAATTTAGAAAGTAACCAAAAATATTAACAAAAACTCAATTTAACTATTGTAGTATTTATATTTTATGATTTTTACTCAGCTAAGAGAAGGTTTAGGTTTAAAGGGCCTTTTAGCGCCCTCAGGGTGAAAACTTAACAAATAGGCTAACGGACAAAACGGGTGAACCCTAAGCAGACAATACCGGACTTGAAAAAGGTCCTAGACAGAACACAGACCTAAATCAAATAAAAACCCTGCTTCCTAACTGGCAAAAATACAACTTCCAAAAAGGGTGCTCCAGTTGGAACACCATTAAACTTGGTTAGAAACGTCAGCAGAGCAACAAAAAAAACTTCTAATTGAGTTTAATGCAGAATCTAAAAGCAATAATAGAATCAAAAAGTTCAACTTGTACCTTTGATATTTCAAAAACCATAATATCAAAAAACTATAAACTACAGAAAAATATACTTTTGAATTTCTTTTCTGCCTCTGTGCTTTTACAATGTAAATAATAAAGTTAAAACAACCTCAAAAACCTGTACATTAGGGATCGAGACTGTATACAAGATTTATCAATTTAAAATGCCTTTTACAATTTTGATTTACCCACGAAGACTGCAGCAGCCGCCGCTGCAACTTCTCAAGTTTTGGGTGCTGCTCAAAGCAGCCTTCATTCCTTTATGCACCAAACGCTAATTCCCTCTCCAATCGCAGCATATATCGTGGTGCCCCGTCAGCACGCCCCTGCCGTACCCGCGGCCGCATCTTCATTCGAGCGTGCCCAAAACCAGCTGAGAAAAATCAATCATCAACTATCATTTCATTCGGGAGGTGCCTTCAGAAGCGAAGAAGAAACCGGGATTGTGTCGGGTGGCAGCGCGTGAGTGGGTGGGGGGATGCGAGAGGGTAGGGGGCGGGGAGCCGTTGCAGAGGCTAAACCAGGCTTGGAGCGCCGTCTACTTCCATCCTTGTCATTGGTGTGATAAGATACATGATCACGTAACCAACTTTTAGATTTATTTATGAAACAACCATTTTTCATCTATTATATTGGGAAAAACGATACAATTTTGATTTTGGCTCACCAACTTGAAGCCATTTTAATAAATTAAGCTCATAAAAAATCTATTAGGTAAAAACACGAAAAAAAACATGTTTAGTTAAAATCAAAAAGTCAATACAGAAAGTCCAAATAGTTGGGTCAAAACCAATGGAAACGTTAATAAACAAAATCCCTTAAATGCAAAAAAATAGCATAAAATGGCGGGATCTTGCAAAGAAAAAGTAAAAAAAAAGAAAGATGTACTAAAGCCCACAAAAAAAAAATAAAATGTCACGGAAAAACACCCAAATTATGTTAAATGCACATTCAAAACAACGTCAACCCTGGAACACAGGACCATATTCCTCAGCCACCTAAAACCCTAAAGCAAAAGTCAACATAATTCTTTCGAAAAACATATATGGCATGATCCGAAAATAAATACATGAATTGATCAAATTACGGGAGTTGATTTTCGCCGAAGTTTCACTTCAGAAAAATACTCGAACTAACATCAAAATACAAAGGAAAACCTGGTTTTAGGAAAGGTTTTGGCAGCGCAAAACACTAGTCGCTCCACCAAGGGATCCTTCTGAGAGAACAACTAGATAGCGCACAAACGGTTTTGCAACAATCTTAACCGAATTGGAACGCAGGATTATTCTTTTCTCCGATGATACCGTTCAACCGGGAATTCGCAAAAAAACTTTTCGGTCATTTCGAGCAATCGATGACTGATTCCGGTCACGTGACAACCAGAAACCAAAAAAATTTCTACCGGATAGTTTCCAAGGTTCACGTCGAAGAAAACTATGCGCTAATCTGCTGTCTACCCATCGAAATCAATGGAGCGACCTAAAAAACGACCTTAACATTAAAATTAGTCGTAATCTTGGACAGATATTTTTTTGGAAGTGAAGATTCAAATTTCGATTAATATCCATGAAAAAATTATGTATCTAAAAAATTAATGTACTCAATCAAAAATTTCTACCTGTCACTTGATTACATATCACCAACTTAAAAGTAAATAAAAAGGTATGCAACTGCTTTATTGGAAAAACCATTTTTTCATAGAAATTCGTGATTTCTTTCATCATTTTTTACTACTTTATAAAAACTTTTGACGATAATATTAATCGGATTAAAGGTGACTAGGGCGATACTTTGGTGTTGTACTCATAAAAAATAAAATCTTGGGAAAGACTGGATGATGGCACGTATCACGGATATCTAACACCTTGGTTTTCACTATATTTTCTAAACTAAAATATCAAACAAATTCTATAATTGAATGATGATCCAAAAATAAACTCAACTTCCTATGCAAAAGGTAATGAGCCAACTACCTTGAGCTTTCATATAAACACCAAAGTATATATTCGCCGTCCTTGCGGAACTTTTTCGTGATAACCCCTCACACACGGAGCCATTTTAAAAACACATTAGAGTACGAAGAACCATCGCAGGTTAAATCTGATAACTCCTTTTAGGAATTTTTTTGAATCTGCCCATTTTGAATCTGACTTTTGAGAACTTTATTCTCAGAGTGAGGCGATGAATTCGTAGTTGAGTTATTCCGAAAACGCTGTAGATGGAAACCGAAAATTGCAGTTATTTCTGAAAAGTCCCGATTTAGAAATTCTAATTCTGGATACCCCATCCATTAATGTTCTGCGCTCAACTTTCTGAAATAACGCGAGGTAAAGTCACTGTAAATGTCACAATTGTACGGGNAAAAAAACTGTAGTCGAGTTTAGTTGGAAATGGATGTACAGTGAAAAGTGGTTTTTTATATTTTCCCAGATAATTAGTTATGTTAAGAAATTCAAAATATAAACGTTTGCAAGAATGGACACTTTTATTGAAGATAAAAAATAAAAAAATAAATTTTCACATTTTTTTCTTTCATTTATCGCTCTGAAAAAATGTACCAATCTGCCGGATCGATGCCACCCCCTTAAAAGGATATAATGTGCGTTGTTTTTTTAGACATGATATAAATGCTTTTTTACGTAAAACTAATTTATTTGTAGAGCTTTCGATTTTTTATAATCATTTTCCATACAGGTTTTTTGTAAAAGGATATAACTAGAGTGTTACCCGTTGTGACAAACGTTGTCTCCAACGCACACTAGTTTTTTCGTCTTGAACTTCCGGTTTTATATCCGGTTTTGTCATGTCATGTTTCTTATTTGGTCACTTTAGGCACCAAGGAGTTAAAATTTTGAAATGTCATAAGCCCATTTTTTGCTCCAAATAAACTAAAGAACACGATAGGCGCACTCAAAATTCCTAGTTTTGAAGTTCATCTCGGCTCAAATCCAACGAGTAACACACTAGATATAACGTTTGTTTTTCAACGCTGATTTTGATTTATTTTTTTATAAGTCTCGTTGGTCCCTCTCGAATTTCATCTCCAGACTATAGTCTATAGAGCTCGCTATAAAGACCGAGCTGTTCGATAGTTGGTCTAGAAACTAGGAATTTATATACATTATTACATTTATACATACATTTATATACATATTATGTAGATTTACCAAAAAGGAGGCGAGAGGCTCCGAGGCACTCTGGTTTATTGCTCAAAATGTTGTAGTTATAGAGGGATATCAGTTTGTAGACATTGTTAATCTGATCGATGATGAGCATCTACGTATATTCTGGGAGATTCTTCATCATATTTCCTATTGAGGCCTTCTTCAGAAAATTTGGCACAGATTTCGTTTTACATAAATTAAGATCCGCAAGAACCTCCCTAATCGAATTTAAATTTACTAAGGTGAGTTTTTTGCCCTCCTTGAGGGGTACCCTTCATGAATTGAGGCTCAAACAAAAAAAAATCAGAATTTTATTCTTATTTTTTTTTCTGAAAATATGGATAATTTAAAATAAGCTGGTGGTAATTTTAGCCCGATACAGCGTTAGGAAAGTACTTTTTAATCATTTTGAAAATATCTTGTCTTGATTTGAAGCATTTTAATCAAAATTTATGGATTTTCAGTAATTAGAAGTACAGTTTTGGAACAAAAATCATCGAAATTTAGGTTTCGATAGTAACAGCTTTCTACGAACTCAGATTTTGATTTATACAGGTTTGAAATGTACTACGAAAAAATCCAGGGAGAAACAGGCTTTTGCGCGAGACCCTCAAAATCAGGTCAAAAAAACGTTTTTTCGCTATTCTGGAGCAAATTTATTTCAAAATTTTAAAAACGATAGTAACAAACCTGCGTACGTATTTCGTGGTTGATAAAAGCTACAAAAAAATTTCCTACCTTCAAAACTAAAGGAGAAATAGTCTTTTTGCGACAAAAAATGATTCTATTTTGAAGCTTTTTCCTGATTGGTCGAGCAATCAGTGATCTTTACTTATGATTCTGGATGTGAGATTTTTGTTCAAATATTACATTGTATTTAACTATTGGGTTTCACAATGTGTAGTCTTTAANCATGAGGGATACCCCCTTAATATGATTACTCAATTTACTTACAGTTTAAGCTGCCAAATTTTGTAAATTGTTAACATCTGTAAAATTCAATGATATCAAAAAAGATTTCCCTTCGTTTATACTCAAAAAACTAGGAAAATTTCTTTGTCGTAATTTTGCAAATAATTCTCGTTTGTGGTCATTTGACGAAATAGTTTTTTTCTCATCTTCTATGATATTGTGAACCAAATTAAATTGATTACAAAAACTAGCAGTTACGCTCAAATTAAACGTTACCAACAAAAAAAGTTTGAGTTAAACTATCCGAAAAAATATTAAGTCTGGCAAGGGCTCCACTTTTGGTCTACTATTCCCGATTTGTAAATTCCGAATCCTCATCGTGAGGTGCGAGTTTTAACGTAGGCTATAGGGATATCAAACCATTTTCCCTTTTTTCGAATGTAGAAGTTTATATAAATTGACCAATTAGGTGGTGAGAGGCTCTGAAGCACTTTGGTTTATTGCTCAGAATGGTTTAGTTATAAAGGGATGTCAGTATGTAGACATTGTTTATCTAATCCATGATGAACACCTAGGTATATAATAATAGAAATAATACACGCAGATTCCCATCACCACACGATTTTACATTTCGAAAATGATTGCAAATGAGGAGGCGGTATCAAAAAAATGATGTCTGAACTGAAAATCATACCATATGAAAATATAAATAAAATAATAGTGAACTCATTTCGCTGAAATCAATTCATGGCAAGACCTGCCAAATTTTTTATTTTTTCTGGATTTCTACAGAGTTTTAATGTAGAGTTTTAAAAATTCTCTTTGAAAATTTCAAAATAAAATATCCACACAAATGGTTTCATGTTTTCCCCGAGATTTCAGTTTTATTTGAAAATAATAGGTTGAGAAATCGATTAATCCGCACAAACGATAATTTGAAAAAAAATAAAAATATTAAAAAACTTAAGATTTTAGCGGGTTATTTATAAGTTATCGGCGTAAATTTATTATATTCAAATGACAAAGTTCAGCTACGTACAGCATTCTGCTATCCAGGCCCTAGATTCCAGGGAGTTAATTTATTTAAAAGTTTATTTTATAAAAAATCATAAAAGTTGCTCGCGAGAAGGCTCTGAAAATGGCGCAATTAATTTTAATTATTTTCAAAGTATTTGTTGATGATTTCATTTTAACCATGTTTTTGTGGATTTTACATTTTATGACCGGCACCGTAAAACACGGTACCATATAACTGATACGATCGTTTGTTAGATAGTTTTATCATGAAACAAAAACGTTTTATTCGAAATGGCTCATTAATTTTTGAGAAGTTCTTAAAAGGTTAAAAATATAATAAAAACAAAGTTTTCAGGCCAAAGAGTTCAAAATTTTTACAAAACATCAGCTTTTTTCGAAAAACTTGTTTATAATAGGTGCCAATGAATACTTTTTCTAGAAGTTCACTTTTTAATGACGGTACTTGAAATAAGGGGTCAATTATGAACACGAAGGGCCTATGAGAGCAAAAGTAGTTCAACTCTTTAGCGCCCCACGTGTTCATTATTGACCCATAATTGCTTGTAAAACAAAATTGACTTACGAGATGAACTTCGAGGCGCAGCATTCTACATTTTGAAGGATAAAAAATTATCTAGAATCCTTGAAACACGAGGGTCCTTAAAGCAGAAAATGTTATTGGCCTATTAAGAGATCAAGTCCAAGTTAAAGATCATAATCGATATCAAAAACGTAGTGGAAATTGTTGAATATTTGCACTTTTTCGTTTTAGAACGGCCAAATTGTTATCATAATAATACAAATTTTCTGCCAAGATTCATTAATAGGCCATTTTTTTACAAACGACGGTTATTTTTTCCTACGGAACCTTTAAACATCCACTTAGTTTAATTCAGTTTTAAGAACATTTTGATATAAAGAGGTTTACGAAGCAATTTACTGTTTTGTAAAATAATGGTCTTAGGTAAAAAAATCATAAAAAATACGTGAGTTTTTCATACTGAAAATCTCAAAGATAACACGTATGAGTTTCCTAAACTTTTACGCAAGTGACGTAGCCAAAAGTGTAGGTGCAAGTTGAGAACAGCGAGTAGGTATTATGTTTGATATGGTCCATATCATATGGACTATCAATACCGTTCGTGGTCCCTTGAACTGCAAAAAAATTCTAGAAAAAGTATGCACTTTAAGGGCTCGAAGAGGATTATCCGTACTTAAAGGAAAAATGCTATTTTTTCTAAAGACAAAGTATTTTTTCAATAAATTTTCATGTTTTTCAACTCTTTACAACTTTTTAGAAAATTTGAATAGGAAATCGTTTCGTTTTTTCTTAATTGCAAAAACAAATTTCTGAAATCATTTTTTCGAAATTTAAAGAAAATTTCATAGCAGAATTTTTGGTCATTTAATAGTTTCTACGAACCATAAACTTCATTTTTAAAATATGCACAAATTTGTAAAATTCTTGAAAAAAATTAATTCGAGTGGAAAATTGTAAGCCTTGCGTTATTCAAAAAAGCTAACAAACGCTTAATTTTATTTATGTCAAAATGGCGTCAGTTCCGCAATCGAGATAATTTTTCACCTCTTGTGTGATGGTCTGCACGTTATGTTTATAAATATTCGTTTCTAACAATATATGTCATAAAATCTGAACAGGGTTAATATTTACAAAAGAACTCCAAAAAAGATCGTGAGTCTCAATATTTGTAAATTTTTAATTTCCCAAAAATAAAGACAAATAACCGAAGTCATTTTCAAATAGAAGGTCATTTCCAAACAAAATGCTGAGTAGGTCATTATAGTTTTATTCAGTCCTTAGAGGCACAGAGCTTTTTGAAAGGCTCAAGCAGCTTAAGTCAAGCCACTTCAAATCATCCAAAACTGGTGGAGAAAATGTTCGCAACACTTTTCATTCATATCCTTTTATCAACCAAAGTCCATCTCAAAAATGTTTACTATCTCTATTGCACGTGTTCGAATCTCACTAATGTTGTCTTAGTTATTGTCTTGAATATGATTATAGGCATGGGTGCTTGATATCGGGATCGCTAAATTTGATCGGAGTGTAATCACTCAAGCAATCACTAAGACAATCACTGAGACAACATTACTGGGAATCGAACACGCGCTATAAAGATAGTGAACGTTTTTCAGATGGACTTTGGTTGGTCAAAGGATATGCATTATAAAAACCGGTAATTCCAATTAAAAAATATAACTTTAATTTTTTTCTCACTTCTGATAAAATAATTTTTGTCTTGATAATGGAATAAAAAGGTGGAATTAGCCAGTTGAGAAAGTTTTTCGAGTTTATTTTGCAAAAAAAAACCTAGGAAAATCTAAGGCAGAAATATTTTTCAGAAGTGAAATTTCGAAAAAAAAAATTCGAATAATTAAATATAGTAAAATTATACTTTAATTGATAAAACATATTGCCAGAGGGGTTCTATGTACGGTAAAGTAGTGATCGGTGTTTAGTGTTCCCATTTTGGGTACGCTAAGGCACGCCGTGCTTTCCGTACCCAAATTGGTCCTGCATTAATTTTTTGTTTATTAGTCAATTTGGATAACGGAAAGCACGGGCGTGCTAACGTACCCAAATCTGGTCTGAATAAAAATATATGTTGTGAAAAACGAACCTTTGATTATTGCGTCATTAGGGTGGTTGAGGAATTTCACCGGACTGCACTGGAGGCATGAGTGATTAAGCAATAACTTATCCCACAAGGCTAGGGGTAGTACGGGAGACTTATCTGCAAAACTAAAAATCTCAGTAGAGATTCATTGAGTGTATGGCGTTAAACTTTCTCAAAAATAATGATTCCGACCATGAAAAAAAAATTTGGCGCTATAAAGGTTGATTTATTATTGATTTTTGTCGTTATTTTACCGATCGCGTTACAAAAACTCAAAGAAGGGTTTAGTTTTGCAGAAAGTCTCCCGTTACTGACTCTACTTATGCGGCATGAGTTATGCCTATCACTGTGCTCCAGTGCAGTTGGTGTAATTCCTCAACCACCCTAATGACACATAATCATGACGGTGCGTTTTTCCCAACATATCCCCTATTCACACTTTTGTTAATATCCCGGCCCTGTAGTAAACGTTAGTGTGTTTTTTCGTCAATATGTTTCATTCAGACAATTTGGGTACGCTAAAACACGCCGTGCTTTCCGTACCCGGTAGGCAATGAAGATGTGCAATCCTAACATAAAAAAAAATAATGCAGACCAATTGTTCCCGCTCCGTGCTTTTCCGTTACTCCACCTAAGGGTAGAGTCTAGAATGTTATGAGGTGGAGGATAAAAGTTCGGATTGGCCAATTGGTACGGAAAGCACGACCCCAAAGTAGTACCCCTCTGGCAATATTATATAGTCTATAAGGTATAATACTATACCATATTTACTTTAAATTCAATTTAAATATAATAATCATCAGAGAATATCATACTATCGGGAAAACTACCAAATTCTACCTGAAATGAGATTCATCCAGTTATCAAGTTATTTGTAAACAACGCCATAAGTTTAGTCTTCTGAAAGGCTCTGATGCCTTCGCGGAACTTTTTTTATGCTTCCAAGGGTTAAAGCCATCATATCGAAGATAATACCTGACCTTTTTGCTTTCGCAAGATATACACGTATCTCGAATGCTGTCGGAAAGCTCGATTCAAATATTGGTTAATTTGACGGAAATGCAGTCGGCTGATTAGGCTAATCAGATTAGCTGAAACTGATATTATTATTAATACGTTTTTATTTGCAGCCATGGTAAGACCGTCTACAAATTATATATACCTAAGCATTAGAGAGCTAACCTCAGCCAATCCTCTCCACGAATTTAGCATTATAACGACCGGGCTTGACGACCGCATACGGGTATCCCCTATTTTCTTCAATAAATGAATTATATGAATTATATGAATTTCGTAGGGCATTGTTTGTTCATTTTGCTGGAGAGCTGGGAAATCGAATTATTTGTTAGACTCAATGATATCGTGCAAAACTCGATATTCTTCATCGAAGTCACGGAGGATATTTCAAAACAGATAGAAAAAATCTCTTTAACTTGAAAATTTATAAAATTTGATATTTTTTGATTATTGACTTCGTTCACGCCACTAGCCGGAATAATCATCTCACAATTGAAAAAAATTATTTCAGACGTGACATAAAAACCTTTCGAAAAAAGTTCAAAATTGCTAAAATCTAGAGACAATATGCCAAAAAATATATATTTGCGATTCGAAAGCAAATGTATAAGTGTGAAACGTAGTGAAATCGTATAATAAAATATTTTGATAATCGTTGATTTATCTACTAAAAACAAGGTAAAAAGCATGGTTAATGATTTTCAATCTCAAAACTAACGTTTTTTATTGCTTCGGATAGTTACTAGTTTAATGAGCTAACAATGCTAATCTAGTAAAAATACAGTTTTAGGGACAATTCAGAAAACTTCGAAAATTATCGTGCCAAAATCGGGCGCACTCAATTCAAAATTAAATAAAAATATTTTGGACCAGCAAGATAACCATATCGTCTGAGAAAGAATTTTGCTTCTAACTCTCTGCGCAGCGCAGCTGTGATAATTAATAATAATTAATAATAATTAATAATAATTAATAATAATTAATAATAATTAATAATAATTAATAATAAT
>SCLH01001323.1:150800-166519 GCA_004367855.1 Oikopleura vanhoeffeni
AATAATAATTAATAATAATTAATAATAATTAATAATAATTAATAATAATTAATAATAATTAATAATAATTAATAATAAATTTTTCTTGGCAAAGAAAATTTATGAAGTTTATTGTAGAGAATAACAAATAAGAACTAAGGAAATAAAAGTTCAAAATTTTCAAAAAATGCTAATTATAATCCAAAATTTTTTCTGGGATAATTTCAGCACAGAAACCAAACGTACTCTTAAAATAAATCTGCGGCGGTCGATTTTTGCCATGCCTACCTTAGTTTAGACAAAATAAAAACTAAGTCATTTAACATCCAATTTTTTCATTCGTTTATCGCTACATAATTACTGTAGTAAAATTAACTTATAATGAGTATTTGTTCGTTTTGGTTGGTTAAACTTGATGATCTTATAGGGTGGGTACTATAAAAAATGGCGCCGAGTGAAGACCATAAAAACTCGACCTCACCCACCTTAAGTAAAAGCGATTCACCAGATTAACGGACCACTCGACAATATGAACTAATGTCAGACAGACTTAAAAGTGAGCATTTTCTAGAAGAAAAAATAGAGAATTTAGACTATTATAATATTAACCTTCACGCTTTTTTTATCAAAAAAAAGGACATCAGGTCCTCACTGGTCACTTTGAAATTGTTTTTTGAGAATTTAGAGATTTGATGAAAAATTTTTTGGTGTATTTTGAATTTTTTATTTTTTTTTTGTTCTGATTAGCTGACGAGTAAAGTGTTGAAATTAATGTTATTTGTAAGCAAATCAGAACTAAGCAAAAATTTTATATTATCATATATGTATCTGAGAAAAATACCGGTCCGTTTTACCAAAAATTGGTTAACTAATAGTTTCATCTAATATTTGAGATTAAAACTTATTTGAGCATTTCAGAAGGTTGTATTTTTAGCTTGACTTTTCTTTTTACTTAAAAATGTCACCTTTATGTATTTCAAAATACGTAGGCGAATTATTTCAAGATTAAAACATCACGTGATAAATAATTTTCAATTTTTAACACGAATTTGAATTTTAAATGTTTTTTTTCAAATTTGTAACTAAAAAATGGCGGATGCGTAAAACAGTCAATAAAAATACAAATTTAGGGTCACAATATCTAAAAATAATCTCGAGGTACCTATTTTATCGTTACGTCTGACTAAAAAAGTCCGGTCATAATAATTATTTTTGTCAAATTTTTAAAAGTTAAAGAGCGTGAAAGTTAAGATTTTTTACCGCTATTGATAATAAGTACTTTATATGTCACTTGTAAATGGTTGAGTGAAATAATAAAGAGAGCTATTAAGAAAGTTAATTTTTCATTCTTTTTATGTTGGAGAAAAAAATCTAATTTTTGTGGTAAAATTCAACTGGGGACTTCGCTGTACAGCTTGCAATATTTGCCTATGCATTAAAGTAGTACGTCGTTCCTCCAGTATGCCTTTTCGCCACATATTCGACGATTTTTAAATAAGTGAAATAAATTAAACCGTATTATATCAATTACGGGGCTTCCTGGTCACTTTTTACTAGATTTTTGGCCAAAATTTTTAAATACTTCGGCTTTTGAAATCAACTCATCCGATTACATTCTTAGATAGCTCAAACTGAGCACAAATATCTTGTTGATAATAAAATAGAAAAAATTGGTCTATCGGACCAATTTATTTTATCTTTTTTTCTGAGATTTCTGAAGATTTTTAATTATTAGTTTTTCTTAAAAAAATTGGAAACAATTGTCGGATTTGGACCTGATTTTGTATTGTATTATTCACAAGATATTTGTGCTTAGTTTGAGTTATCTAAGAATGGAATCGGATAAGTTGTTTTCAAAAGCCGAAGTAATTAAAAATTTTGGCCAAAAATCTAGTAAAAAGTGACCAGGAAGCCCCGTAATCGATATGGTCCGTATAATGAAAATTTGCAATTAAATTTTCAACTTGTTACGCAAGTAGTTAGCACCACAACCGACACGCAAGCCAGAAAAATAATTTTTAATAATTTTGCGTTTTTTAAAAATTGCAGTGATATCCAGGCTTGTGAAGGGATGCATCCCCGACCGGATTTTCTATCCCCATCCCCATCTTTAGCCTATCTTTTGCTTAAACCTACGCAAAAAGGGATGGAAAACCCACGCAAAAGACATCCCTTTTACAAGCCTGGTGATATCGTTCCTCTTATTTTTTATTAAAAGCTATTTCAAATTAAGCAACATTTTAAGGAGGTGGTATCTCCTCCCTGAGTTTTCAAGGCTCAACAATGATTCATGATTCAAATTAACCGGACAGAACGTGAGCAGCCCAATATGAAGAGTTTTTGGAAAAAATCTTTGATTTGGCTTCAGAATCACCAAAAAACTGTATTTTGCACTAGTTAATATAGGGTCATTTTTTTTGGTGATTCTGAAGCCAAATCAAGGATTTTTTCCAAAAACTTTTCATATTGGTCTGCTCACGTTATGTCTGGTTAATTTAAATTCTGAATCATTGTTGTACCTTAAAAACTCAGGGAGGAGATACATTTTGACAAAAGACAAATTTTCAAAATGTATCTCCTCTGTGAAATGGCTCGGGTGTGAGGGGGTTAAACTCCGATGTGTTACGAGTTTAAAGCCAGATTTTTTCCTCGTAAAAAAGCTTGTTTTAAATATTGTCTGACGGATTGAGACTGAAAGATAAAAATAATTTAGCCCTTCAACTCCTCGTGTGAACACCTATTGTTTATAACGAGTCGATAGTAAAATCTTTAAAACGTTAAATGTATAAATTTGTGATTTTGACCTTTAACAGGCAAGAACATGAGTTCTATAGCATAAAATTTCAATTTTTTGGCGGCTCAGATTTTCTAGATTGAATTTTTTAAAATGATTTAAATTTTTTTGCATGGATCAATCCAAATACAAATTTGCTAAACAGTTTGAAAATTTACCGAAAACTCTTTCTTCATGATGTCATTGCATTTTAGAAATTATTATTTGGCACAAAAAAATATTTTTAAATTGTACTTATGGTGGTTTTATGTCTAACCATATGGCATATATGGTTAGACATAAAACCACCATAAGAACAATTTAAAAATGTTATTTTTGCGCCAAATAATAATATTATATGCTATATCCCCTATTCACACTTTTGTGAATATCCCGGCCCTGATTAGGAAACGTTGTGTGTTTTTAAGTAGTAGGGCCGGGATATTCACAAAAGTGTGAATAGGGGATATGATGATAGCATGAAATTTGCCAAATTTTGAAAACGAGAACTTTTTGTTCAGGTTGTTGTAAATTGAAAATATGGCATTTATACATTTTACTATCGACTCGTTTATAACAACATCATCAGAAATTTAAGGGATAATATTTTAGTTGAGATTATTAGAATTCATTTAAATTTCAGAGAAGAAAACAAATCAAAATGTATACAAAAATAGTCAGGAAGTTCAGAGCGCTAAACCGGTACAGAGAATCATCGATAAAACGGCACAAAGAATTAAAACAAATCGTATTTTTTTTAGGCAAAATTAGTAAATAAACATATTTGTATCGATTATTTTTGGAAACTGCTCTCTAAATATTAAGCATTATTTTAGAAGTAATATATTTCATTGATTATGTGAAAAAAATCAACGGAACAAGTTGTTCTTTCCGATGGCGAAGATGTTTTACTTATAAATCTATTTGGATATTTAGAATGTTCAATTCTCCGACTCAGTAATTTCCGCAAAAGATTCGATTTAAAATTAGTTGTTCACAATAAAATTCACAATAAAATATAACATCATTTTTATGCAATATCGATTACGCGACTTCCTGCGCTCGTTATTTGCTAGATTTTCTGGGCAAACTTTTAAATAATTCGGCTTTTGAAAACAATTCATCCGATTCAGATTTCTTAGATAGCTCAGACTAGGCTCCAATGAATTTTTTCTTTTCTGTTGAATTAAAATACACAAATTGGTCAAATCCGACATTAGCTTCACAATTTTTCATGAAAAAACTTAATAAATAAAAATTTTTTAGAAATCTCAGAAAAAAGATAAAATAAAATTGGTCCGACTAGACCTGTTTTATGAACAAGATATTTGTGGCTTCGTTTGAGCTATCTAGAATGTAATCGGATGAGTTCTAGTCGAAAGCCGAATATTTAAAAATTTCGGCCAAAAATCTAGCAAAAAACGACCAGGAAGTTGCTAATCGATATTTGAAAAAACCTGAAAAGGTGCATCTCACTATAATTATATATCACCCATAAAATTGGAGCCATTTGCCTATGAAAATTTTAAATTTTTTTAATGTTCTATATATTATGTTTCAAGCTAAATTGAGGAAGTGATTTTGATATAATACTAAACTGGCTCCAAAAAATAATTGGTGGTGGTCTCACGGTCACCGGACAAATTATTATTATAAGTTCTTCTGCTGGAGGTCGTAAAAGTGGTAAATTCTGATTCATACAAAAATTTTACAGTTTATAATCGATTAATTTTATTTCATATCAAACTTCACCCTAACCGATTACCTTGACTTATCTCCGTCATTTCTGCGATTATAAAATACAGTAGATATCCATTTTAGAATTTCGAATACTAATTAGTCATATAATGCAATCAATTTGAAACCATATTCGAAACATTCGGCGGAAGCAGCTTACTGATTGTGGTTTTGATACTCAGAGACGATTTATGGCCATGCGAGACTGAAAAAGCAAATAATTCACTCATTTATTTAACTATTTAGAGCCTATAGACTATAAGATTAGATATATCGATTACCGAGTCGGTAATACCGACCCTCAGAGGACAGATCCTGAATATTTAAAAAATGCGGAATCTTAGAATTTGATCGGTTGATCCTTTCCAAATCTAACCAATAAAATCGGCCTATTCTGCAATCCAGGGTTTTTATCGGGTGATAGTATCCCGCGCTGTATGTATCATTTTAATATTCAGGATCTGTCTTCTGAGCCTCAGAATCTAAGGGTCTGTAATCCTTATCCCTTTATTACACTTTGCTTAGAATGCGTAGCCACAACGTTAAAATCACACGTTAAAAGGAGTAGTGGCTACGCATTCTGAGCAAAGTGTAATAAAGGGATATAGACTATAGCCTATAGTTTATTAAACCGTAATCAGAAAGTTGACTTAGCTGAATCTATCGGTGGTGGTTTCAAAAAACCGGACTGAAAGAGTCATAGTCTATTGGGAGTGAAGTTTGATATTAACAAATTAATCACTTATAAACTGTAAAATTAGTGTATAAATCATTCTTAAATTACAAATTTGACGACTTCCATTTAGAGAATCTATTGTTGGATCACCGCGAGACCACCAACGATCATTTTTGGAGGGAAGTTTGGTATTTTTACAAATTTTCAGTCAGTTTTTCTTCCGGAAACTCCTCCTAAAAGGTAGGACCTCTCAGATACTGATCAAGTTGGTTTGTATCCAAATTTGACGTCTGTTCTGCTCATAAAATTCTTTAAAAATTATGAAATAAGGCTCTTCATGGGTGAACAATATGTTAACGATGAAGTTCATTGTTATGTTCATAAATAAAGATTTAATAATTGTTTATTAAAAATCGTGTTAATTAAACGTTGTTTTACAAACAAGTTTTAACCCTTGTGAGTACAGAGCCGATATAACGACTCAAGTCACCTAAAACCCTCCAAAAATGGCATAAAAATTGTCCTAGAATTTTGTCTTTCTGACACAAAATTTTGCTGCGGTTTCAATAAATAATCGAATTTTTTTGTTGGATATTTGGATCCAATATATCTTAATATTAATATATCCAATATATATTACAGGGGGTTTTTAGGATTTTGCGCCTATGTTTTACTTCCGAAGAAATTATTTTGGAAGTAGACATCAAACAAGAATGTGAGATGAGCCAGTTTTCAGGAAAGTATTTTGTGCATGCATGACACTAAAAATGAAAATTTATTTGTATCTCGGAACATATGTTTTTATTGGAAGTGACATTCCAAAATATATATTTGAAATTTTCCATAAAGAAATTTATTTATTACAAAAATGAATTTAATCAATTAAAAATTGCCCACAGAGTAACTATATATATAGGATAACTATATATACCTACAAATTAAAATAAAAGCGTTATGATATGCTTTTATTGAAAAAAAACTATTTTTTTATAAAAAAACGTTATTTTTCAACAAAATTTTGGGCTTATGAAAAAATAACTTTTGATTAATAATACATAGATCCCGAAAAAATATAACTTGTGGAGAGAACTATGAGCTTGTATCACATGAATCATGTGACATGATATGCTGTACCTTGATTTTCAAAGTAAATTTTCTAGACCAAGAAATTCAAATTCTAGAATTTGGAATTTCGGATGCAAAAATATAACATTTCAACTTCCTTATGAAAAATAAAGTCAAACTCTCTTGAGGTTTCTGTAAACAGCCTTCATAGTTGAGCTGATATATCCGCTCTGGTGCCTTGGCGAAACTTTTTTTATGCTCACAAGGGTTTAAATAAGTTTTTTTGCTAGAATATTTTCAATTGTTCAAGTTTCTGTTTTATTTATTTTGCCTATTAAATCCTGACTATTTTCAAACGTCACAAGGAAGTTTATTGCAAAATATATTTTGTACAAGTTGCAAGAAAATTTAATCGTGATTCCAATGCTTGATTAAACCACAAATAATTTTTGATAAATACTGGGTCGTACTTCAACGGTTTTATTAGGAATTTATTAATCAGGATTATTTTGATAACAAACATTTTCATGACGATGGTCTCAAAATGAACGGGCTTTGAACTTTAAAAGTTAGCCCTACGTTACCCCTTGATTCCTGGTATGGAATTTCAACCCTAGAGTTATATTAAATATTCTAGTCATATTTCTAGTCATATAAAACATATTGAGAAAAGCATGGTACAAAAGCATAATTTTGTACAATACACTCCGTGGACTTCAGTTTTTTATGCAAAAGGTGCGTCATCAAAGCGTTGCGGGGAAATAACGTGAAAAAGGCGAGCCAATTACAGACGCAAGTTTTTCCGCAGTTCTTTGCAAAATCATTCATTTAATTTATTTGCTTCTAGGAGCGTGTGATTAATAAGGGGGAGAAATGATTTTCAACGCTCGATCTTGAAAGTATTAAGTTGATTGTATAGCAAATCACCTCATACTGACCCAAGTTCTCTTCACAAGTTATATTTTTTTTTGTGTATCGACGCAAAAGTATTTGACTTACGTCACAGTTTCGTCCGATTAGGTCTTTATATCATACTGTATGATTGATACATCTAAAGTAGGGTGGGAAATGCGAATTCGAATCGCCATTGTTACTATCATTATGCTTAAAAGATGCGCATAAAAATTTTAACGAACGAAAAAAAAAAAATTATGAAAAAAGTTGCAGAACAGGTGTCAAAAATTGACTTTCGGAAAAATGTTTTTTTAACAAACTTCAAACTCTATTGTGAAAACTCTTGTACGTCCGGTGGAAAAAACATTTTATTGGCATTTTTCGGCATCGATTTTTTTGCCGCTTCTTTGAGCCTAAAAATTCAGAAACAATTCAAAAATTTGTTCAACATTTTTTAAAATTACTAATTTTTTCAAATAAATTTCATTAAAAATTTAATGCCAGCACCATTTTTAAGGTAGTATATTTTGTCTGACATGCAGTTTTTCTTGAATTTTTTTTCTTGAAGTAAATTTTTGACACCTGTCCGCAACATCAATTCCAAAAAAATTTTCTGTGAGAATGTGTTTTCACCAGTTGCATCTAGTCCATGATTTTGTTTGAAACAATAGACTTTTTTTCTATTTTTAAACCCCGAAAAACCATTTTTTAGGAAAAATCACAATTTTTAATTTCAATTTTGACCGATAGTAACCCCTTTAAAAAAAATTTCATATATTTTTTTGAACTCGTGGCATCATGTTTAGTCTATACAGTTACAAAAAAATATCCACAAAGAAAGTCGAAATTCGCATTTCCCACCCTAATCTAAAGTTATATACTTTTTATAATAAATAAATTTTTTTATTAGTTAGTTTACTTCAGAAAATAATATAAAATTTAAATCGATAACTTCAAGCATTATTACAAAAATCATTTTAAAAAGGGTAAAATCGAATTTCGTAATCGCTCCTGGTTTATCGGTCAAAAATGCCGATTATAAAATTTATTTTTCGTGCGCAGTAACCGAATTTTAATTTCGACCTAGATGACGGATTTCGATTTTCAAATCAGATAACCGTGTTTATGGCAAAATTTCTCAGAGACGGTTATTACTCATTGAGAAACTACCGCCTTTTTTTATAAAATGTTGACATTATAACGGCCGGCCCTATCATTGTTAAATGACTTCAAAACAATAAAAAATGACTCCGAATAATTGAACAAAAGAGTTGTAAAAACCAGGTTTAATGGACTAAACTTTACAATTTCCTGTGAAGTATATCTCAACCTTTGTTCTTCCTAAAAATGATGAATAAAAGATTTTTGGAAAAATTTAAAAGATTTTTCCTTACTATCAAAAAGAAATGTTATAACCCCAGCCCATTGGGGAAAAATTTCAGCCAATGGGGCTCGACTTGGCCCCATTGTGAGATAGGCGGCTCCGGCCCCCGCAATCTGTGCGCAATTGTCGTGGATAAACAATTCTTGTGGGTAGTATTTACCCTTGGGAGTCATTTGTTTGACAGCCAAAAAAATATTTTTCAGCCTGTAAAAGAATGATCGAAAAAAATATTTTACAGAGTTTTTATCAAAATTCTAAATAAAGTTTGCCGATTGAAATTCAAAAATATCAATTAAAACTTTTTATCACCAACCGTTCAAAAGTTATTTAATCTCACTTTTTTGGCCAATTTCTCTGAAATTTATCTAAAAAGCCGATTTATAAAAACTCACCACGATTTATAAAAAAAAATTGAGGAAGTCAGTTTTTGGGATAGTCTTCTAGCTACTTATTCATATGAGCAATTTCTCCCTGCTATTCTTAGAATTCGTCTTATTTTTTTCCAAGTAAGTATCTCTCTTTTGGCGAAAGATCACGTTTTGACAAATAAGGCGTGCCGATCAAATTTTGCAGTTAAAGTACCACTAATTGAGTAAATACAATTTTTGTACGTTAGACAAAAAATATTTTCATACGGTAGATTCAGGTATTAAACATTTCTTGGTCGAAAGCAGTCAGTAAATATTAAGAAATATGATCAGAAGTTGAAAATATCACATTATAAAAAGATCTTATTTTTTGCTCCCTTATATTTTTGTCATGTTGACTTAAAATTAAGGACAT
This sequence comes from Oikopleura vanhoeffeni, assembly GCA_004367855.1. Classification (NCBI taxonomy): domain Eukaryota; kingdom Metazoa; phylum Chordata; class Appendicularia; order Copelata; family Oikopleuridae; genus Oikopleura; species Oikopleura vanhoeffeni. The sequence goes on from SCLH01001323.1 coordinate 160,092, forward strand.
TTTAACTCAACTTTTAAATTAAAAAATATTTTACAATTCTAAATAAATATTAAACTAGGTATTTAAAAATAGAAAAATCGGTAAAGTCAGTTAATCAGAATGACTATGGTATTAAATGGGTTGGTTTTCGACAAGCATTCTACACTCCAATTGACTATTTAAAAGTTAACTTACTTTAATTATTTCATTTGGGGCACTCTGTTTTACAACAAATCGTAATAAAAAAAATCGATGGCGTAGTTACACAGTAATAGCCTACAACAAATTGTGCGCTCCACATAGAAAGTTTTTGGAGCCTCCAAGGTTAAGGATGTTAGTGTTAAACCCTAACTGTCCTATAAAAAAATGATTATGGTGCCATCTCGGAATTCTTCATCAAAAAAGTCGAAGTACACAATAGGATTGGAGCATATCAATTTTGTGCAAGCGTCCACATTAGCCCGCAATTGTTAGTTTATATATGAACATTTACTTGATTTGTGTAGCATCTGCATGAAGTATTTTTAAAGTCACAAACACATTTCTAAAATTTAAAATAAGGGAACTTTCAGGGTATTGTGTTGGTTTTTTGAGACACAATTATATCTAGTTTTTGCAATTTAAAAATTGCAATTTTTACAATTGAAATTTTTTATCATCTTCAGTAGTATGAAAGCAGATTAGAAAGTGACACAAAACTAGTATACGGAATCCACATTCTGGAAGCCCGTTTGATATAATACCAAATAGTTTTTGTGTAATTTTCCTCAAATCTTTGTTTGCTTGATTAATACTTCAGGGATCGATATTCGGGCTCGCTAGGTCATCACCAGTGGCAAATGATTCGCGATTTTGCGGGTAAACTCAATACGAATTAATCCAAATGTCTCCTTTCTATCTTTTGGTGAAGATGTCACTCCTAATGTATGAAATTTTGCGGTTTTTAATGAAGTTCAGACCGACGATAATCTCTTGAGGTGTTTTGGCAAAAAAATAAATTAGTAAAGCTAATGTGTCGGTGCGGGAGATACACTTTTTCCTCAAATGAACAAAGAATTAACTTGTTGAAAAAATACACTCGTCCTTGACCTTTCGTCTGCTATCATAGTTCGCTTGGTGGGAGATCTGTTTATAAAAAATAAAGGAAAACAAGCAGAGTTACACTATACAAATGTGATAAGTATCGGCGTTTTGGAGATGAGGCACGTTTTCAAGAAACATAGTTTGAGACACATGTATAGTGTCTGGACAAAATAAGTATAAAGTAAAAAATTATGATAACAATCGAATATCATTAGAAAAGTTGCATTTAAAATCTTCGTGCAAATTTTTGATGTTCAGATTGTGAAAGAGTAGAAACGAGATGTGGGGTTTTAAAATGTTAAGGTTCTATAGCCCTTAGAAAAGTTTTAAGAGGGCTGATAATTGTATGTATTCTACATATCAATAGATATGAAATGCTGTAATGAATTCGTAATATCTTGAACAAACTTTCTTTTTGATTTATAGCACGCGTATGTACCAACAGAAGCAAGAATTTCTTTAAAAGTCCATTTTAGTTTCAGAAAAAATCAATTTGCAATATTGAGGACAAAACGAAAAAAAAACAGTTTATTATTCGATTATGATCAGTCTTGAAATGCCTTTGAAAGGACACATTGTTGATATTGTGCCAGAAAAAATAGTTTTTTTCTACATGTGCAACAAAATATTAACAGAAACCATAATTCGAGAAATTTAGAAACCATCATAGTTTCCCAAATACAATCTCTTTTAATTCCAGGATACATTGAATTATTTTGACATTCATGTCATGAACATTTGAATGGTATTCAAACGAATTCTAATATATAATGTTCTGAAAAGCTGTATTAAACTATGTGAAATTTTTGATAGTTAACGCTAAGATACAACAAAATATTAATATTTCTCGACGAACTCAACCAAAAATTTAAATTATTTGTTAAAGTTTTTCATTTTTAATACATTTTTTTTCGATTTTATAAACGAAACAAGCCAACGTTGACTTCAAAAATCAATTACTCAGGTATAAATTTTTTGTTCAAAAGATATGACGCTATAGAACCATAAGGGGTGTAGCATCAAAAGCCATCCCTTGGGGATTTTCATCCCTACTCGGCCTTATTCCCTACTTGCTATAATAGGGGAAGAAAATGCGATAAAAGCCATACTTTTGGCAGCTGGTGGCAGGGTAAGATTTTTTGATTCCGCTGACAATTGTGGAGAAAAAATATAAAGACAAACTGGCAGTAAAAATCCAGACATTTGAATTGTTCTATCTCATAAAATTTTAAAGTGTCTATAATAGGCTAAAGATTTAAACAAAAGTCAAGTTTTAAATATGTATCGGTCTCTATTCGCCGCATTTATTAAATATTTCGGATACCTATCAACTTTGTGATTCCGGCCTGAGAAACGAGTGTGTTAAGTAGTAAGGCGGGAATTCACAAAGTGAATAGGGATAACACAAATAACGCATATCTCAATAGACTTGAATCGGAGGAAAACGTTAGGAAAAACATGGGAAGGATGTTTGAGTTTTCACTGATGTTAAATAGTAAATGCGTTCTCGTAAAGTATTCTTTTAGATAGAGTCTCTGAGAAATGAGAAGAAAGATGTCAATAGAGGCTGATAACATGTTATTTTATATTAAAAGAAATCTTAAAAAAATTATAATAATGAAACGCAAAATATAGATTCAATGTCGATTATAAAAAAATAAAAGAAATGACGACAATTAAATATCAATAAGGATGATTTTTATCTTATCAAAAGGAAAAAAGAACGATTGGTGTTAGATGACTCGTGGAATGATCTTTTAGAGATTCACTCAACTTTATTCAGCTCAAGCGTGCATTGTTTTAAATAACGATTCAATAAAATAATAAAAAATATATCGAATCTCAAATATTTATTTTGTGCCTGATAGCTTTTATTAGTAACTATTGACAATGTTTCAAACAATTTTAACAGAAATACAGCGAAATTACTGCGCCTAACATCTTCATACAAATGAGTACATTAAATTCGAAAAAAAATATGTTCCGATCGATATTATCTGGAATTTTTTGGCTAAATACGTTGAAAGCGCCAAAAACAAAAAATTTACAAAGTCGTTCATTGACATTAAATTGATCGAATTTTGTTAATTTGATGGTTTTGGCCGATCGAATCGATGCGCCAACTATATTACAAAAATGTGCCAAAGTTTTTTCTAGATAAAATATTCCATTTTAAGTATATTTGATAAATAGTTGTAATAAATACAATGCGGTGAAATAAACCCTTGGGGTAAATGAATAGAAAATAATCTGAAAAAATTTTGGTACTTGAATTGTGCATATTGCCGATGTCTCACTTACTTCCACCAACTTCGAAAGAGTCAACGAAAACCCAACAAACCCAATGGCTACAAGTCCTCTAAAAATACATGTTTCAGTCGGCAACTCACATTTATGGGTTTACTAAAGATAAAAGTTCACGAACTATTTTGAGATTGTTCCAGAGATAATTGACGTTTTCGATATAAATTACATAAACTAACATTTCATACAATAAAAATTTAGTGAATTTTTCGTTACATATCATCGTATATATCCCTTTAACACCTTTGTGAATCTAGGATTTGCGGGCCTGAAAAGCAGCCCATGAGTGGCTACGAGGGTTCATCAGTGTGGGATTGGTCCTAACCTCTTGTCACACAGATCAAAGGACTAAGGGTACAGTCGTTTTCAAATTACTTAAATTTGGGACTAATAATATCGGTAAAAAAACAATGGAACATATTTATTTTAAAGTCAAGTCGGCAGGCGCCTTTCAAAGTCTCAAACGAAAATACATCTCTCCTGAGTTGTCATCGATCGTAGAATATTTTTTGCAAAATATCCCAAAAATTTACTTAATGACGAGGAAAAATTTAAAATTAATTCTTGGTTCTGAGATAATGTTTTTCTCCAAATAAAAAATCAAATTTACAATGCAGATTAAAGAATCAGCCTGACATCAATAAATATAAAATATTAAAGGATTCTGTGTATAAAAAAATTGTTTATTAGCTTAGCTTAAATGATCTAAAATCTGAAATGAATTTCAAAAAAAAAGATTCATTACCAGAGGAAAAAATCAGTTTATGGAACTATCAGGTTCTTATTTCTATACGGAACGACGTCACTTATTGATCTTGACATCTTCCCTCCGAACTCACGCTGAATCCGCTTGAAAATTGTAAATTACCAAACCGAGATCGCCCGTTTTAATTGCATTCTTTAAAAAATGAAAAATATTTAGGATTTTAAAGACGACTCAAAACATTAGTTTTGAATCTTTGATTAAAAATATGTGAGTCAAACTCACCTCAGCAGCCAATATCGCTAAAAGCGCTTGAATAAATACAAACAAATTTATCGCCGCGTCTACTGAAAACTTTTGATGACGGCCGGAAAAGAATAAGCAGTTCCAAACCGAGTTAACTTTTCAAGAGATATATAAATAAAACAAAGCTTTAAAATATAAAATATGGTCGACCGTGAATAGAGAAAAAAAAAAAATATTCAAATCATAAATAAAAGCATTTAAAAATACTACACATTCGATATAACATTGAATTTTATGAGATGATAGCTGAAAGTCTGTAATTGGGCTTTTAAAATTGAAATGATTTATTTGGAAGATAAAAAAATTATCTCACGAACGGAATAATTAAAATTCTCGTCAATTAAGAAATTTCTGAGATCTAATTGTTAAATCAAAACTACACGATAACCATGGAGAGATTATTTATTGGGAGACTTGAAGGCGCCGGCCGGCCGAACTTGATTTAAAAAATAAAAAATGAATATTTCATTCATTTTTACCGAATATTTAGTTCATCAATTTAAGAAATTCTGAAACCGAACGTACCCCTTAAGGGGTAGGCACGATTTGAGCCTGATTGAATTTTTCGGGCGGATTTTAAAAAGAAAAAATGTGAAATGTTTTTTTATCATTTAATGAAATGTGCATATATTGCAAACGTTTATTTTTAATTCTCAACAAACAGTATCGTAAAATATTCAAAACCACTTCATTTGGAATCCATTCCCACTTAACCCATGTAAGAAATTTTTTGAAGCCGATATTTAAACTTGAGACATTGCCGGGTGTAAATACGCGAAAGTGGTGATATCATTACAACATGAAAAAAAATCCTTAAAGAAATGTTTTCGCATAAAATAAGAAAAACAGCTTGGAATAACAAATGACTTCAATTGGCTCAAATTAAAAATTTCCTGGCGTCAGAAAACACGCTTAAACCCGAAATGCATGAGANAGTAAAGCTGATGTGTCGGTGCGGGAGATACAACTCTTATCTTTTCAAAATTGAACCAAAAGATTTACTTGTTGAAAAAAGTACACGTACGTCCTTACGCTTTTCGTCTGCTTATCTATAGTTTCGCTTGGTGGGAGATCTGTTATTAAAAAAAATAAGGAAACAACAGCCAAGTTTTACACTTACAAATTGATAACGTTATCGCGTTTGTAGAGATGAGGCAACTTTTTCAAGAAACATAGTTTTGAAGACACACTGCACAAAATAGTATAAAGTTAAAAAAATTTGATAAAAAATCGAATATCATAGAAAAGTTTGCATTTAAAACCCAAATTTTGATGTTTCAGATTTTGATGAACAGAGCTAGAAACGAGAATTGTGGGGTTTCAAAATGTTTAACGGGTTCTATAGACCAGAAAGAGTTTTTAAGGGGCTGATAACTTTGTATTCCTACATATCAATATCATTGAAATTGCTGTAATGATAGTTCGTAATGTCTTGAACAACTTTTTTCGTTAATTTATACGATCGCATGTTGAACCAACCAGAAGCAAGAATTTTTTCTTAAAAGTCGCATTTTATTTCAGAATAAAATCTAATTTGCACATAATTTGAGGAATAAAAAAACGAAAAAAAAAGTTTTATTATTTCGATTATGATCCTAGTCTTGAAAATGCCGAAAAGGACCGTTTTTGATATTTTGGCCAGAAAAAATCGTTTTTTTTCTACATGTGACATACAAAACTATTTTAGCATAAACCATAAGTTCTCGAGAAAATTTAGAAAAACATCATAGTTTCCAAATTTACAATCTCATTTTTTAATTCCCATAATCACGATTTGAAATTTATTTTTGACATTCATGTCATGGTATGACATTTTGAATGGTATCAAACGATTCTAAAGTATAATGTTTCTGAAAACTGTATTATAAACTATGTACAAATTTTTGATAGTTAAGCCGCTAAGAACTAACAAAATATTAATTTCTTCGAGCAACCAACAAAAATTTAAAATTTGTTAAATGTTTGTCATTTTTTAACTGATTTTTTTTCATTTATAAACGAAACAAGCCGTATGACTTCAAAAATCAATTACTACAGGTCTATAAATTTTTTG
>SCLH01001323.1:172158-199823 GCA_004367855.1 Oikopleura vanhoeffeni
TTTTTATCTTCAATAAAAGTGTTCATTCTTGCAAACGTTTATATTTTAACTTTTTAACATAACTAATTATCTGGGAAAATATAAAAAACCACTCTTCACTGTACATCCATTTCCAATTATACCCGACTACTGATTTTTTTTTTGAAGAATATATTAATAAACTTCAGACAGTCGGGTGTTATGCGCTAAAAAGTCTGGTTTTTATGTTGCGTTTTATAAAATTTCCTTGATATGAAAGTTTTTTTTCCATGAAAAATGGTCAAAAATGGCAAAAAGTAGAGAAGAACAACTTTTTTTTAGATAAAAATTGACCTCCAATTGCGTTTTGATATTGAAAAATGTCCTGACTATCACAAAACATGACGCCTATAACACCCGCAATTTTATTGGAAATTTTTCACTACCATAAAATTATTAAAAATTTAGTGCCGAATGGCACTTATCGAGTGTACATCCGAGTGTTAAAATTTTCATCTAAAGTTTAGAAATGATAATCGCGCGACCAACTCATTAGTTGACATACGGAGATTTAATAGATACCAAAACATTTAATATGTGATTCTGCCTGATTTTTAATGGAGAGTTCAAAAAACGACTAACTAAAAATTTTGGACTTGATTTGCGGAAAATTTTCATAATTTTTCTAAAAACGTTGACAAAAAATGACAAATCAACATATTATGATTTTTCAAACAGTAGTCAGAAAATATATGTAGGCATCTATGAAAAAAGTTAAAGTGACCATTTTTCCTGCTTTTATTCATAGATTTAAAAAAGCTGAAGATAATAAGCACAAAAAAGTAAAACAGCTAAATAATTTCGTAAGTTAAATTGACTTCAGTCTGCCGAGTCGATGCTACCCCCTTAAAGGGATATGGTAAATTATATAAAATTTCAATTAAGAAATTGTTTCTTCATCGTTTTGGTTAATTTCATTATCAAGAGTTTCAGTTTCGCTTACTTACTTTCGAAACAAAATTTTTTTATGAATTTGTACCTCATTTATTTTTCACTCTTGATAATGGAATACAACGAAACGTTGAAAAAACAATTATTTTAATTGAAATTATATATACATGTTTGATGTGACATCATTTATGTCTCAAAAAACCCTTCTATAAATTATAGATGCCATAAGATTATCTGATGAATTTTATTCTCTATTTTTTGAAGTTTTTTCTGCTGAAAAACGATGAAAATTTTCGAAAATATCAAATCAGAGATGAGCATTTGGAAATTTTGTACTTTTCGCACAATTCTTGAATTTTTTTTGGAAATATGTTGCAAAATTTGAAAGTTACGAATTAAATAGTAGAAACAACCCAAACTTCAGCATATTTTCAAATTGCTTTGTGGTGGGTAAAATTTCAAGAAACATTCAAGGAAAATTTTTATTTTCCAGGCATTCTCATGGTTTGAAATCACGTGCACAGTGAGGATTAAGCACACTACAGCGTGTTGCAAAAATGTAAAGCTCGCTGGTTGTTATAAGGTCTTGTGTGGCTTAAAAATTCTTCCAAATAATTGTGGGCATTGATCAACGCTCATCAGTGCAATTCAGAAAAGCCTGTTGGGTCAAGAAATATTTTCCAGACCCATTTGGAGCTGGAACCAAAACTATTTTGCGGAACAGGGTACAACGACGCTAATCGAATTTTGGAAAAATAATTTTCTAAACACAAATTGCGGTGCCTTGAGAATATGTTACATATATATCTACGGGAAATGACCACTTTTAAAAATCGTAAATTCAAACCCAAGGAGCCTTTAGAATTTCTTCAACCCAGTGGCCAACATGTTGAAAACTTTTTTGCTCATATTGCGTTAGGTTATTTTATAGTTGAATCATTTTCTTATCTATTTTCTTATCTAATTTTTCTTTTCTCACAAATTTTTTGGCTTCGTCAACTTTGTCCTATGGAATCAAGATCGAGGTGGGCGGCTAAAAGTTAACACCTTTTCGAGGGGTATCTGAAGCGGAGGCTCAATTATTAGTTAAAGTCCCAGGAAAAGCTCAGTTTATTAGTTAAGTCGTAAGGGGTGGCATCGATCCGGCAGATTGGTACATTTTTCAGAGCGATAATGGAAGAAAAAATGTGAAAATTTATTTTTTTATTTATTATCTTCAATAAAAGTGTCTTCTTGCAACGTTTATATTTTTATTCTTTAACATAACTAATTATCTGGGAATATTAAAAAACCCTTTTCACGGTACATCCATTTCCAACTAAACTCGACTACAGTTTTTTTTTTAAAACGATATTAATAAACTTCAACAATTGTCGGGGTTGTATGCGCTAAAAGTCTTGTTTTTATGTTGCTTTAATAAATTTCCTTGATATGAAGTTTTTTCCATGAAAAATGGTTAAAAATGGCAAAAAGTAGAGAAAAACAACTTTTTTTGAGATAAAATTGACCTTCATATGCGTTTTGATATTAAAAATTCTTACTATCTAAATAAATGGGCGCCTATAACACCCACTTATTTTGGAATTTTTACCAGCATAAATTTGAAATATTAGTGCAAATGGGATTTGCGAGTGTACCACCGAGTGTTAAAAATTTCACGATAGTTTAGAAATGAAAATCGCGCACCACAACATGTGCCATATGAATAGGTAACCAAAACATTTAATACGTATTGCTGATTTTTTATGGAGAGTTAAAAAAAACCACTAATAAAATTTGGACTTGATTTGCGGAAAATTTTCATAATTTTTCTAAAGAAAAGTCGACAAAACATGACAAATAAAAATATTATGATTTTTCAAACAGCAGTCAGAAAATATGTAGACATGCATGAAAAAAGTTAAAGTGGCTATTTTTTAAGCTTCTAATCATATATTTCAAAAAAACGATCAGAAAAATTTTTGGACAGAAAATGCGGGAATTTTTCATAATGCTTTGTTTTTTTTTTGAAATTTTACGAATTCACAAAATAATGTTCGGCTCAATCTTTCCTAGGATAGGCAAGAATTATTTTTATAAGTAGATGCAATTTATTCTGGGTTCAGGCTCGATAATACGCAGAAAAAATAAGCCAACTAAAATGTAATATTTCGGTAAGTAAAATTGGAATCCACGTCTGCGGAGTCGATTGCACCCCCTTAATGCTTTAGCAACCATTAGGCATATTAATCTTTGAATAGGCTGATTATAATACTTCGACAGTATTTAATCAAGAAGCAGAGAAACTCAACCATTCTCTTTTGGTTGATGTAGTTTTTGAAGTTATTCTGTGTATATAAATATTAACCACAATTCTTTGGTTATTTTTTTTTAGGTGGGCCCAGAGCTTTCATTGACGATACGGGAAAAACCATAGACGACATCTAGAAACGTTTTTTGCTTCAAACAAAAAAGTTGTAGAAGATTTTATTCAAGTTGATTTGAGCCGGTAAGGATATAAACCGGATATGTAATTCTTTCGTAAGTTCGAATCTCGATGGCCTAAATTTTGTGTCGATAAAATCAGCCGGTAAAGTAAATCGTAATGTGTGATTCTTGTCTTATATCATGATTCGTCTACATTATCTGCTTGAACTTCATACTTTTGAATGAATCCTTGAAGAAAAAAAACGGAGTTTTATTTTTTTTTTCAATTTTATACTGAAAAATACCTTAGATAGTGCAATTTCCGGTTCCCGGTAGTCCGATGATAGAACAAAATTTCTCTTTTTGAGCTTTTTTTGTTGGCAGTATCAAACGAATCGCTATATTGTCAGTGACGACCAAATGTTCTTTCGTAATTTTTTTTTTTCCAATTTACCATATATTATTAATCTCCAAGAAATTTCGAACCCCACCCATTATATTCGATTAGTTCGATATTATGATGGACAATCTAACTAGTTGTTGTTCTGAACACTCTCGTGGCAGGTGGGGAGGTAGGACTCTCGTACAGGTGGGGGTTAAGCGACACTTCAAATTTCAAATAACTCATAATTATTTGTTTAACAGAGCAACACTTTCATTTTTTTGAAAACAATTTAATTGTGGTTTGCTTTTTGACATAAACACATATTTTTGTTCTCGAACAAAGTTTTCTTATTGTTGGAACCAAATTTTTAACAATCATGTGGATGGTATTATCAAATTGATTGAAAATGTGTTTCTTTCAAATTTACAAATCAATTAATTAATATACAACAGATCATAACAATTCATTAGATAGTTAGTAGATTACTTTTAACTTTTCTCTTATCTTTTTAAATTTAGCCAGTCGAGTTTAAATCATAAAATGAACGTTAAATGTTCAGTTTTTTGTCATTCAAGTTTCTGATTTATTATAAATAATATATCTTTTTATAGGTTCATTGAAAAATGTCTTGCTTGCGGATTTCATTGTGTAGATATATTTCTGGTCTATTCTCAGGACTTTATTATAATCAAGTGAGAGAGATGAAAGGTAATTTATAAGGAGGCAGACAAATTCTTTATAGTTTTTTGGTATCTCAGACGCGATGTGAGAATACATCGCCTGGATAATAATGTATAGTACCGGGGCTACGGTGTAATTTTATGAAATTGCTTTTTTCATGTTAGATGGTGCTGTTTACGAGAATACGCTCGACGGGATTGTGTTGTTCAGATTTTTTTTGTTTTACTTAGCACTCTTATGAGCGGTTTTTGAAAACGACTTTGATAATACGTCGGACTCCAAATAAATTTGAAAAAAAGGGTCTGAATCAAACCATGTTTCCATTGATTCACAAAAAACTGGTTATACCCAATCGTAAATCTAGGACATATAAAGAATGTTGATTGGACCACTTTTATTTTTTTTGATCATGACACTGATTAATTTGGCTCAGTTTATCTAAGAACTTAATCGGATGAGTTCGTTTTCAAAGCCNACAGTGAGGAGTTAAAGCACACATACAGCGTTTGCAAAAATGTAAAGCTCGCTGGTTTTATAAGGTCTTGTGGGCATTAAAAATTCTTCAAACTAATTGGGGCTTGATCAACGCTCATCAGTGCAATTCAGAAAAAGCCTTGTTGGGTCAAGAAATATTTCCAGACCACATTTGGAGCTGGAAACCATAACTATTTTGCAACAGGGTACAACGACCGCTAATCGAATTTTTGGACAAAAATAATTTTCTAAACACAAAATTGCGGTGCCTTGAAGAATATGTTACATATATATCTACGGGAAATGACCACTTTTAAAAATCGTAAATTCAAACCAAGGAGCCTTCTATGAGAATTTCTTCAACCCAGTGGCCAACATGTTGAAATAACTTTTTTGCTCATATTGCGTTAGGTTATTTTAACCAACGTTAATGTAATTTAATTTTGATAATAACTAAAATGACATAATAATATTAAAAAGGCAAGGCGTAACCTTGCCTTTTTTATAGTTTATATCGATAGTTGAATCATTTTCTTATCTATTTTCTTATCTAAATTTTTCTTTTCTCACAAATTTTTTGGCTTCGTCAAACTTTGTCCTTATGGAATCAAGAGTCGGGCAGGTGGGGCGGCTAAAAGTTAACACTTTTCGAGGGGTATCTGAAGCGGAGGCTCAATTGATTAGTTTAAAGTCCCAGGAAAAGCTCAGTTATTAGTTAAGTCTAAGGGCATCGAGGCAGATTGGTACATGTTTTGCAGAGCGATAATTGGAAAAAAAATGTGAAAATTTATTTTTTTATTTATTATCTTCAATTTAAAAGTGTCATTCTTGCAAGTTGTATGATTTTTTAATTTTCTTTAAACATAACTAATTATCTGGGAATATTAAAAAACCACTTTTCACGACATCCATTTCCAACTAAACTCGACTTTTACAGTTTTTTTTTTAAAACCGGATAATTAATAAACTTCAACAATTGGTCGGGGTTGTATGCGCTAAAAGTCTTGTTTTATGTTGATAAACTTGATATGAAAGTTTTTTGCCATGAAAAATGGTTAAGAAATGGGGCAAAAAGTAGAGGAAAAAAACAACTTTTTTTTGAGATTAAAAATTGACCTTCAATTTTTGATATGTAAAAATTCTTACTATCTAAATAAATGGGCGCCTATAACACCCACCCTTATTTTGGAATTTTGTACCGATGAAATTGAAATATTTAGTGCAAATGGGATGTGCGAGTGTACCACCGAGTGTTAAAAATTTCAGCGTAGTTTAGAAATGAATCGCGCCCAGCAGACATGGACCATATAATAGGTAACCAAAACATTTAATACGTATCTGCGATTTTTTATGGAGAGTTAAAAAGAAAACCACTAATAAAATTTGGGACTTGATTTGCGAAATTTTTTTCGTAAAAAGAAAAGTCGAGCAGAAACAGTGGACAAATAAAAAATATTATGATTTTTCAAAGCAGCAGTCAGAAAATATGTGAGACATGCATGAAAAAAAGTTAAAGTGGCTATTTTTTAAGCTTTCTAATCATAGTATTTCAAAAAAAACGATTCAGAAAATATTTTTGGGACAGAAAAATGGCGGGAATTTTTCATAATGCTTTGATTTTTTTTTTGAAGATTTTACGAATTCAAAAATAAGTTTCGGACTCAAATCTTTCCTAGGATAGGGCAAAAATTATTTTGTATAAGTAGATGCACATTTATTCTGGGTTCAAGCTACGATAATAAGCAGAAAAAATAAGGCCAACTAGAAATTAATTTTCGGTTAAGTAAATTTGAATCCAGTCTGCCGAGTCGATTGCACCCCCTTAAATGCTTTAGCGAACCATAGGTTTATCTTTTGAATAGGCTGATTATATACTCGACAGATATTTAATCAAGAAGCAGAGAAACTTCACCATTTTTTTGGTTGATTGTTTTTTTGATTATTCTGTGTATTTATAAATATTAACCAAATTCTTTGGTTTATTTTTTTTTAGGTGGGCCCAGGCTTCTCATGACGATAACGGGAAAACCATAGACGACATCTTAGAAACGTTTTTTGCATTCAACTAAAAAGGGTTGTAGAGAAACGATTTATTCAAGTTTGATTTGGTGGCGGTAAAGGATATAACTCGGATTGTATCTCTCTCTCGCTCAAGTTCGAATCTCGATGGCCTAAATTTTGGTCGTATAAAATCAGCCGGAAAGGTAAATCCGTATGTTGTGATTCTTCTTATATCATGGATTCGTCTACAATTACTGCTTGAACTTATACTTTTTTTAATGAATTCCTTGAAGAAAAAAACGGAGTTTTATTTTTTTTTTTTCAATTTTATACTGAAAATACCTATAGTAGTTGAATTTCCGGTTTCCGGTAGTCCGATGATAGGACAAATTTCTTCTTTTTGAGCTTTTTTTGTTGGCAGTATCAGAATCGCTATATTTGCTCACGTGACGACCAAATGTTACTTCGTAATTTTTTTTTTCCAATTTACCATATATTATTAACTCCAAGAAATTTCGAAAACCCCACCCATATTTCGATTAGTCGATATTTGATGGACAATCTAATAGATTGTGTTCTGAACACTCTCGTGGCAGGTGGGGAGGTAGGACATCTCGTACAGGTGGGGGTTTAACGACATTCAAATTATTCAAACATAACTCATAATTATTTGATTTAACGGAAGGCACACTTTCAATTTTTGAAAACAATTTAATTTGTGGTTTTGCATTTTTGACATAAACGAATATTTTTGTTCTCGAACAAGTTTTTCTTATTGTTTGAACCAAATCTTTTACAATCATGTGGATGGTTATTATCAAATTTTTGAAATGTGTTTCCTTTCAAAGTTTACAAATAAATTTAATTAATATAACAACAGAATACATAGTACAATGTCATTAGATAGTTTAGTTGCACTTACTTAATCTCAACTCCTCTTCTCCTATCTCGGCTTCATTTACGCCAGCGCAGTCTTAAATCATAAAATGACTGTTAAATGTTCAGTTTTTTGGTCATTCAATTTCTGATTTATTATAAATGAATATATTTTTTATAGGTTCATTTTGAAAAAATGTCTTGCTTGCGGATTTCATTGTGTAGATATATTTCTGGTCTATTCTCAGGACTTTATTATAATCAAGTGAGAGAGATGAAAGGTAATTTATAAGGAGGCAGACAAATTCTTTATAGTTTTTTGGTATCTCAGACGCGATGTGAGAATACATCGCCTGGATAATAATGTATAGTACCGGGGCTACGGTGTAATTTTATGAAATTGCTTTTTTCATGTTAGATGGTGCTGTTTACGAGAATACGCTCGACGGGATTGTGTTGTTCAGATTTTTTTTGTTTTACTTAGCACTCTTATGAGCGGTTTTTGAAAACGACTTTGATAATACGTCGGACTCCAAATAAATTTGAAAAAAAGGGTCTGAATCAAACCATGTTTCCATTGATTCACAAAAAACTGGTTATACCCAATCGTAAATCTAGGACATATAAAGAATGTTGATTGGACCACTTTTATTTTTTTTGATCATGACACTGATTAATTTGGCTCAGTTTATCTAAGAACTTAATCGGATGAGTTCGTTTTCAAAGCCNGGATAAAGTAGATTTCCGGTTACCGGTAGTCCGATGAATAAGACAAAATTTCTCTATTGAGCTTTTTTTGTTGGCAGTATCGAGAAATCGCTATATTTTGATAACGTGACGACCAAAATGTTCTTCCGTAATTTCTTTTTCCAATTTACCATATATTATTAACCTACAAGAAATTTCGAAACAACCCACCCATTCTTTCGATTAGTCGATATTAATGATGGACAATCTAACTATGTTTGTGTTCTGAAACACTCTCGTGCAGGTGGGGGGTAGGACATCTCGTACAGGTGGGGGTTAACGACATTCAACATAATTCATAACTCATAATAACTTCGAGAATTCGAAGATCTTCACTGTACTCCTAAATCAACTATAACTTTCAAGAAAAAATTGAGAGATAAATTTTTTATGGACCATTTTGAAATACTTCCGCAGTTTTTCTGACCTTCAAAAAGCAGAGGCCTTCTACATCAGAATACATAAACCCTGTTTAAACGAGCAGAAAAAACACGGAAGTTTTTCATTATTTTGATAAGGGACAGAAATTTTAATATTCTCTAAATTTTCTCAAAATTTGTAAACTCTAGATTCTGTATTTTTACAGTTTTAAAACTTCTGAATTGTAAAAACTGACTAAAGATGCGTAAGCGAAACGTTGCTGATAATAAATATTAAATATAATTCATAATTATTTGTTAACGAAGGCAACACTTTCAGTTTTTGGAAACAATTTAAATTGTCGGTTTTGCATTTTTGACATAAACGAATATTTTTGTTCTCGAACAAAGTTTTCTATTTTCGAACCAAATCTTTTACAATCATGTGGATTGTATTATCAAATTTTGAAAATGTGTATTCCTTTCAAATTACAAATANAAATTAATAGTTAGAGATTTTTTTTAATTTTTATTTTTTTAGAAATTTAATTTTCGAGATTTAAAATCATAAAATGAAACTTTAAAATGTTCAGTTTTTTTTTGTCATTCAATTTCCTGATTATATATAAATAATATATTTATTATAGGTTCATTTTAAAAAATGTATTTATTTGAAGTTTCGGTTATTCCATAATCATAAAGTGAGAGAAATAAGGAATAAATTTATAAGGAGAATTCTTTTGTGTCGAGCAGATTGCTAAATTAGCTGAAATAGTTAACGCATTTTTTTAGAGTGAGATTTTTTTTTTAAATTTGGCTTTTGAAAACGACTTAATAATAACGACTCAAAATAAATTGAAAAAAGGGTCTGAATCAAACCATTGTTTCCAATTTTTCTAACAAAAACTGGTTATTACCCAATTTCAGTAATCTAAGACAAAATATAAAAATAGTCTGATTCGGACCACTTTTATTTCATTTTATCATACACTAGATATTTGTGCTCAGTTTGAGTTATCTAAGAACTTAATCGGATGAGTCGTTTTCAAAAGCCGAATTATATAAAAATTTTGGCTGAAAAACTAGCATAAAAGCCACCAGCAAGTGCCGTAATAGATATCTCATTTTTATCCCTCTCTATCTCCCATACAAAATAAGTTTGAAGATACGGACTAAATTTTCAAATACTGACAAAAAGGGTTCATATGGACAAAATTCGTAGATACGTCAAACTTTTATGATACGAGATTAATTCGTTAATACCGTTTTTAAACGGGGAGATTTATTAGATACAGACAAAAGTTTAAGACACGAGCGATTGAAATTCGTAGAAATAAGGAAACATTTGTGAATACGAGATAGCCTCGTAGATACGGCCTGCATTCTGAGATTCAATTTTTGGTCTATCCAAGACCCTATTTGGAAGCCTGTTCAAAATGGAACATTTAACATGGCAATCATTTAATAAACACCCAGGGGGGAATTCGGGATCGAATTTTGAATCGATCCCACTAATTTTTTTCATCTCTTTGGCTTGATGATACCAGCTGCTTTTTTACTCTCTCTGGACTTTTGTTATTCTTGCCATAAATTCGGTCACCTATTGATATCGAAGTTCATATCCCGCTTAACTTCGTCGATCATCATACGGCCTTCAATTATCGCTTTCGGGTATGATCATATCTTAAAGCACGGGCAAACAGGTTGACCAGGACCAGCTTGAATATATTCGCGATCTTCTTGAACTTCATGCGGAAGTCCATTTTCTGTTATAGAATAACGAATGTTCCCTCAAATGAAATGGGACTTGTTTTTGGCAGTATTCGGAATGAACGAGACCATTTGATTGACATATTTACAATCATAACAAATCTTTTCAAGGATTCCTCATATTAAGAAAAAAGCGAGATCTCTTATTTTTTTTCGTCAAATTTGTAATAATCAAATTATCTCGTTTCGGAACAATTGTCAATTCGGCTTTGCATTTACCAGCTTATTACGTTTATAATACACATAAGTGTGACTTTCGTTTTATAACATTTAACCGGCGATATTGGTAATAATTATTCTCTTCCTTTATATGAAAAATCATGGAGTCACTTTCCGCCTTTTGTAACGTAAAGTATACACTCACTATGTACTGTACATCTTTGTACTCAATATTTTTATATTTATTTCAATAATGATGCATTTATATACTATCAAAAGTATACCCTTAGTGTGGAATATTAAGCAGACTTTTGCCAGAAGTTGAACAAATTATCTGTGAAACTGCTTTGAAAATTTCACTTAAAAAATTATCGGCGACATCCTTAATCTTCAAATCTGCCCCGGTTATAACCTCTGCCACTCAGCTGCGCGCTAGCGCCTTTATTTGCTTTTCGCGGTTTGTCGCGGCTCTGAGAATTGACATGCGTTTTGGTAAAACCCGGGAAATTCAGATCAGATTCTTAACCCTTGAGCATATAAAAAAAATTCCGCCAAGGCACCAGAGCACAATTGTGGCTCTACTTTGAATGTTGTTCACAGAAAGCTAAGGCAGTTGCAATTTTAATTGTTGTCTGCATAAGGAGTTGAAAAGTCATTTTTTTGCATTCGACATTTCATATTCTAGAATTTTAATTTTGAGTTCTAGAAAAACTAATGAAAAAAGCAAGGTGTACCATATCACGTGATACACGGTCACAGTTGTCTCTACAATTTTATCTCTGTCGAAAACAATGCACAAGAATTTGGCCTACGTCATAGTTTTGTCCGCTTTGATTTATATCTCATAAATCAAAGTATTTAATAAATAAGTCCAAAAATTTGATTGAAAAATCATGATTTTGATGAAAAATGTTTATTTTTCCCTATAAAAGCAGATAATGGCATTTTTTCTATTATTTTCGAGTAAATATGGTAATGAAGTACAACTGTGGACATGTTGATTGGTCAAATTCACTTTTATAATAACTAATTTTTTCATGGGATACTTGAAGTTGAAAATTTAGATATTTCACTTCCTAAGAAAAATGTCTGCCCCTAGATACCAATAAATTTTTATTTCAACTGTTATGCATGCACAAAAACACTTTCCTAAAAACTGGCTAATCTCACATTTATTTGATGGTCCAGTTCCGAAATAATTTTTACACGGAAGTGAAAACATAGGCTCAAAATCCTGATAAATCAACTCCCCGTAATGCCGGAACAAAACATTCGAAAAAAAATCAATTATTTTCCTTGAAACCGATCTAAATTCGTTATAATTGTATTTGAAACAAAAGATTCCTCGATCCATAGTTTTTTGTCTTTTTTCGATATGATTTCAGGTATGCGCTGGAGCCTAGCAATTGTGGCATCATGTGCTCACAAGGGTTAACCCTTGTTTTTCCTGGAAATAGTTTTGAAACTTTCAACTTATTTTTTATTGAATTGGAAAAAGCCTATAAAATATTTAATCCAGAAATTATCTTCAATTTTTTTCCATTTTTATTTCAATAGTCGCTCACAAATGTAAGGATAACATTTTTAAAGAATAATAAACTGGTTGTATTTACAACAGTCGTGGGCAGAATTACTTCAATATGTAGTGAATTTACCTTGTGTACTCACCATCATTTTATTTGGGCCAAAATCAACTTATTTTGGCTTGAATTTTCAGAAAAATGGGCATTTAATCTAGGAATTTTAAGCGCAGCACGTGTTAGTCCATATATATTTTTTCCTCCTCAAAATGTTTTTTTTCTTTGAAAATACAGTTTAATTTCGTAAATAACAGGGTTTTTTACCCCTAAAAACAGTTTTTTTGACAAAATAAACAGTTTTTTTTTGAACTAAAAACAACTCCTCTAAGCTTTCCTTAACAAAAATAATTTTTTTATGACAGATCGATTAGTTTTTGAATATTGATGATCGCAATCATACACTGGATGCTCGTCGATTTGTTTTTGATAACTGGATGTCGTGAATGCTCTATGAAAAATATTCTTTTCGTAAACATTTTCCAACTATGAGTAGCGTTGAACCTAAAACTTCGATTCCGAAATTTGTTTTAAAATAATTAGAAATTTGAAAATCCGAAAAATCGGTTAATTCGACTTACGACGAAATCCATACGTGACGTCCATTATTGTTTGAATAAGTTTTTTCTTACAATTTGGTATATAGTATTTCCCTCGAAGGAAGTTGTCAGGACAATCCACCCTTCATTAAACATGCTAACCCCAATAGCCCATATTTGCGCCAAACTCTGGAATCAATTGGTTAGCCGAATTCAAACGCGTAATACAAAACCTGGAAAAAAAAAATTTGTATGCGTTATTTTTTGAGTCATCAAATTTTTTATATATTTTGAAATTTGTTTATCAACATATATTGCGGCAGTGAGTTTCTATTCGAAATTGCTAACTTTGATATCGAAATATAGTCCATTAAAGAAATTGATTTTTATATCAGCTAGAAAGAAGAGTGAATTTGTGGGTTGCCAAAAGCAAATATATGCTGTACTATCACTCAGTTTTTGCTAAGGGAGTAGTGGCGATATATATGCTCCGAATAATTTTTAAATAAAAAAAGCAAACATCAGTTTTAAAAAAAAATTCATAACCCTATTTTTACGAATTCCTTTTCAATCAGAATTAATCAAATCATCATAATTATAAATTCAAGAAACAAAAGACCCAATTTGGAGCCGCATGAATTTGAATCACCATTTTTATTCTTTGGGAAAAATAAGCCAGTTTTTGTGACCAAAGTAAGTCTTTCATTGAAATATTTTAAATATTGATTAAGGGCCCTCAGTTGACAGAACGTGACTATTTGAATGATACAAACAACGCGGGATACTAGCACATAATCAAAACCCTTGATTGCAGAATAATAGTCGGATTCCGCATTTTTCAAATAGCCACGATCTGTCAGTTAAGGGCCCCTGATCCATATAATTATAAAAACTTAATAAACAATTCGTGCAAATGCTAACTTCAAAAAACTAAAATTCAATTTGTGACCCACGACCCCTTTAACTGACGCACACTGATCGACCTCAAGATAGAAATTGAACACTGCGATAAAAACAGTTGGGGTCTCATTAACAATGATAAACATTATTTACCCAAAACATCATCAGATTTTCGGGAGCTAACTTTTTATGAAGAAAATTAGCCAGAGTGTCCCCCAGAAAAAGAAAATTTGGTAGTCAATTTTATTTTTTTTCTAACCCTGTTAAAACTGATTAAAGGACGAGTTCTGAATTGGCAGATTCAATTGACTAGATTTTTCAGAGCCTTAAAATTACTTGTTCAAATGAAAACCGAAAATAATATTTAGTCCATTGATGAAAATATTCAAATGACCTAGAGAATCAATGAAGATGTTTTACCAATTGTATTTAAAAAATTTATGAAACGCCTGAAATAAATTTACCTGACGCTACCTACTCAGTGATTGGCATTTCTGGAAAATTTTCTTCAGAAATTCTATTTAAATATAATGAACTTTCCTTTGTTTTGCGAAAAATAACATTTTTTCACTTTTGTCGTCTAGACTCTAGAGCCTTGCGATGACAAAATAAAATGACAAATAAAGACATTTTTATAAAATTCAGTCCAGGAAATAACAAAAAAAATTATTAAAATTGGTGATAGCTTTATCTCAAGTCCGGAAAGAGAGCCCATTTTTAGTAAATAAAACTGAAATTTTAGCTTGATTTACTAAAAATGCACCCTGTTCCCAGATTCAGATATGTTCAAATGAAAACTAATCTTTTCATGAATTTTTAGTTTTTTTTTTGTTGTCTGAAAATAAATGGCTTATAAAATGCAACCGATAATTAAATATCGACTTGTGCATCTTAAGTTAAGATTCTTAACCCCTTACTCATTTGAGCATTGATATCCCCCTGAGGCATTACAGCCACTTTTATGGCGACTTTGAAGCTCTATCACCCAAAAAATATAAGTGCTTTCGTTTAAAATATTTTTCAGTCATTGTGAATAAAGGAAAACTTAACTTTATGGATATCAAATTAATAATTAACAAACTTTGAACTTAATAAGGCTGGTTGGAATACCGAGTTGACTCACACTGTCTCTAGTAATAACTACAAATTTATGTAATTATATGCAAATTAAGACAAATAGAGTAAAACCTGAGCTTTCTTGATCTGATCTCCGATTCAAAATACCTTATCGGGTTCCGTCTAATAAAAAACGAATAATTCTCACCTGCTGAAAATGGCGAAATTTGATGGAAACAATATGTCTGCGCCTTAATATTTCGCTGCTTTCTCATTCATGAGCAATTTTTCTGTTTAAAAACAAAAAAGAAATAAAAAAAGTATACATTTAGTGAACATTTATTATTTTTTTTAAGGATGGTCCAAGAACGAATTCCCTAAACTGAGTATTTAAAAGCTTGTTTTTTTACCAAATAATTATGAGATAAAGCTGATAAAGAAAAAATTTCAGAGAAATCCAAAAGAAAAGTAGGATAAAATATATTTCGAGAACGACTCATCGAAAAAAAATGTTTATCTTTAAATTTTCAAAAATTAATCGCTAAACTCTAATGAGCCGATTTGAACCTTCAACCTTCTTTTTAATTATTTTTGTCCTTTTCAGGTCGTTCAAAAAAAATGAAAAGCCACTTTTATGGCTCTATGAGTAAAAGGGGTTAACAAATTTGTAAAATATTCACTCACGAATATCAAACACAAAAAGTGCTCTTCGTAATTTTTTTTTGGAACAGCCTAAAAACAACATGCTCTGTTATTTGTGCTCTATAATTATTCAACCCGAAAATATAACATTAACTAGTATAGTCACTTCAATCCAAGTACAGTTGGCCAAGTGTAGTTGGCCAAATCCGTTTTTTTTCTGTATTATTAAGCTTCAATTCTAGAAAAAAAAATTTAAAGTGACTGTACGGAATAATGTACATCATTTGGAACTCTGAAAAAAGAAGAAGAAAAATGACTATAACTTTTTTGAACGAAACGATGAGCAAAATTGGATACAAAAGAGACCACTTGAAATCGAGTAAACGACTGAAAGCATTCCAGGTACTATAAGTTAAAAGATAAAATCTCCCTGGGAGATCAATACACCCTAAAAAATACAAATAAAATTAAATAATTTGAACCGTTAATGATATTAACCATCAATTTTATTATTTAAACATTATTTTATTTTATTTTTCAGGATTCATGGAAGAAAAACGGCGTGAATGAATGTGAAAGTCGGAAAATACACCAGTAGTAAGATTTTTTCGAATAAAGTAATAACTCATGAAAAATTCAACTAGCAAAAGGTACTTTATTGTTGATTTCAACTTGATTTTTTCAACATTTTGAATCGATGCCAAAATTTAAACTATTTGAAGATACTCAAAACAAATTATCTGGAACAAATTTGGCATTTTTTTGTTGTTTTTTGATACATACAGCGTGAGTTTTTTCGATTTCTTCCCTTTTTTACCCAGACGGTTAGACAGCCACCAAATGGGTGAAAATTAATATTATAATGTTTCTATCAAAAAATAGTATTTATTGACGTTTCGAGTTCTAAATTTGCAAAAGTGAGAATACAGTCGTGAAAAGTTGGTTCAAACCGCAATTTGATAAATCTGGCCTCAGTTTTGCAAAATTATATAAAATTTGTTATTAGGGGCCCTAATTTACGGCTCATTTATTTTATTTTTTTGCCACAATATCCCCCTTATCCGGAATATTCGGGCCCTGTATAGTAAACGTAGTGTGTTATTTAGTAGTAGGCCCAAATATTCCGTATAGTGTGAAAAGGGGATATAATATTGTCAATATTTCAAAAGGCTTGTCGTAAAACGAGAGATGCTTCGTTATATTTTTTATAACTAAATTGATCTCATTTGATATATCTTTTTAATAATCTAAATTTTCGAAGAACATTAAATCATTATGTTCTTAATTTTATGTTGATTCCAGAGCATTTGTTTCCCAAAGAATGTCGTTTCCCAACCAAAGTGCCTATCAGTAGTTAATAATTATCAGATTGAGTTTTTGAAAAGTTGGAAATGACTACTATTCGGTCAAAATCGGAAAAAAATAAATCCGAATCAGATTCGGGCTATTTTTTGTTTTATATTTTTCTTGATATATCGGGAATTCGTTACCAAAACGCCAAAAAACGGTGTTGACACTGTATTTACCAGTGCGAGGCACTTTGGTTGGAAAATCGATATGGAACAATTGGCTCGTAATGATTTGTAGTGGATTAAATTTTTAGTAGCATTTGGAAAGATCCGGCTCTGGTACTACCTCGAAAAAGACGAATGCCTCATCATCTACCACCACTCAATAATACTGTATCACAACGACCTTGAGAATTAAATTTTATTTTCGAACAATCTAGTTTATTTGTTACTCTTTAACAGTCTAACTTGTGAGTTTTGTTGAACGTTTCAACTTGTTAACCTCCTACACCCTAGAAACGGAACTTCGCCTACACCCAAAGCCTATACTAAAGGCAATACTTTGAGCGAGTTATCACGGGAAAACTGGAGAAGATATCAACTTTACTTATTATTCACTGACTGAGATCAAGGATAATTAAGGGAACAACCGTACATTTTTAAATTTCGAATTTGTAAACTAGATATACTGCGAGAGAAAAGCGAGGTTCACTCACCTTGTATTTGCTTGAAAAACCTACATTGTTTTACAATGACATGATAAGTAACAAATGTGGAGTGAACTTTAACTATTTGAAAAAACTGTTCCCAAATTTGAAAAATTGTATTACTTGATAGCTTACAAAACAATTATTTCATATTCGCCGCGCGTTCGAATATATGCAGTAAAATGTGAAAATATTGCTAATCAGGTAAACTCAAATCAGTACCAACCTTATGATTATATATTTGATCGATTCTGTCTTTGTGGCTCTATTTGGGTTAAATTGCCGTTCCAATTCTTTCGTAAAAATATTAGTTTGAAAAATATAAATTTTTTTTCTTATTTTGAAGTTTCATAAGAAGTCACTTGTGTAAAAAATTATTCTTCGTATAGAGACGCAAGATAAATATAACTTATTCAAAAGAATCTCAAATACTTTCCTAAAAACTTGTTTCCTCGAGAATTCGATATTATGTATCGTTTCAACCCAATAAGTTTTTAAGAATATTTGACGAAAATCCAAAAAAAAGTAGGAAAGAAATTAACTTTTCGAACGGCTCTATCGTATAAAATTTTTCAACAATATTTGGAAATAAAATTGCAAACTCTATACATTTTTGAATGATATTGATGATAGGTCTGTGACGATGTTATTTCTGCGCCTTTTGGCTCCCGAATATTTTTTTGCCTTTAGATAGTCAAAAGGTGTGAGAGGGGTTAAAGAAGAAAAAAAACCTTTGAATCATTTGAAAATTCGGAATAAAAAGGAATTTCGCAAAACAAAGATCCGTTATGGCTCAATCGGGTCTTCTTTCCTAACACATTTGAAGTTTAAATATAAAATTCTCTTTTTAAGCTGCTTCTGGCTTCATTTTGAAAAAATTAAAATTATGCTTTTTTAATCCCTTTATATTGGCCTGAGGCCAATTTGGTACTCTTTGAAAAAAAATTTACATTAGATATAAAATCTCCTCATATTGGCCTTCGGTTGCTTCGGGCCATCCAAAAATGACCGATTAGCTGCCGTTCCAATAGAATAATTGATTTTTTTGATATTTGGTTCTGAGGGTGTTGATTTTTTTACGATTTTTAGCATATGTTTAAGTTCCAAAGAAATCATTTTTGAACTAGAAATCAAATACAATTGTGATATCAGCCAGTTTTTAAAAAATAGTTTGGTGCATGCGTAACCCTTTAAGGGGGTGCCATAAACCCCGCAGACTGAAGTCGTTATAACCAGTGTTCTAAAACGGTATCGGGATCGGGATATCCCGACCCGAGTCCGGATCGGGATTGAAAATTTCGATTAAGGTCGGGACCGGGCGGGATCGGGATAAGAAATTTCTTACATACGAAAATAATAAGTCAGTATATTTTTTTATGCTTATTATAGTTAGCTGAACCAATATAAATATGTTTCAGCTTGATAAAATTATTTTTATGCATTTTAGGAAAGATTTGAGTTCGAGTTTTAATTTTTGAAATCGTAAAAATTTCAAAAATATTCAAACTATTATTAAAATTTTTCGCATTTTTTGTCCAAAATTTTTTTTGTTTTGTTTATTTCAATTTGTGGGTAAAAACCAAAAAAAAAGGTACTTTAACTTTTTTCAAAAACGCCTACATATTTTCTGACAGCCGTTTGAAAAATCATAAAATCTTTATTTTTCATCTTTTGTCGAAGTTTTTGGAAATATTATGAAAAATTTTCGCAAATCATGTCCAAAATTTTTAATTTGTAGTTTTTCGAATTCCTTGTAAAAAATGGGGTAGAATCATTTATTAAATTTTTTTGTATCTATTAAATCTCCGTATGTTAACTAATGAGTTGGTCGCGCAATTATCATTTCTAAACTATGGATGAAATTTTTAACACTCGGCTGTACACTCGATAAGTGCCATTCGGCACTTAATTTTAAAAAAATTTATGGTGGTGGAAAATTCTCAATAAAATTGCGGGTGTTATACAGGCGTCATTTTGTAGGCGTCATTTTTTGTGATAGTCAGAACATTTTTAAACATCAAAACGCAAAAAAATAAGAATTAAAACAAGACTTTTTAGCGCACAACACCCGACAATCTCTGAAGTTTATTACTATTGTCTTTAAGGGAGTACTGGTCGCATTTTAAGGCCAAAAAACAGGGTTTTCAGCGTCGCCTCAATGAAATACTAGAAACAGCACGAACATATGGATTTCAGTTTAGGGATAATTGAACATTATTCTTGCTTCCACAAAACACATCGGAGGCCTCTGATTAGCCGACCAATCAGGAACGACCTTTCAAAAGTGGCACTATTTTCACTTCAAAAGCCTACTCCTCCCTGAGTTTTGAAGATAGAGAATACTTTTATAGCTTTTATTGACCACAGAGAACGTGGGCAGAGCCCCTAGNTTAATCCAGGCTTTGCGGTGAAGTTCATGCACAAATTGAACATTTTCTATATATTTTCAAGGAGGAGTAGGCTTTTGCGTGAGGCTCCCAAATACGCTGTTTTGACCACTAGGGGCAAAATTTTCAAAATGTTCTACCGCTCGAAGATGCGCATTCATATTTGAAAGTTAAATTGCAAATAACAAGAAAAAATGATGAGGAATGAATGAGAAGTAGGCTTTTTAGTGCTTTTAAGGACGCCTACTAAAAACCATTTTCTGAGCGTAGGTTGAGGTATCAGATGCTCTGAATAGAACTGGCAACTTTCTAAAGAGTTGTACTACGTATTTGGGGAAAAAAATAATTATTGCTGAAGCCAGGTTTCTCAGAAACTTCGCTTGAAAATGTGTGAAAAAAAGACCCAATTATCGTCGCCCACATCCTTAAGGGAGTGGGTGTCGCAAATTTGAGCCTCTTCCAAGGTCATTTCCCGTCAAACTAGCTAAGGTGATATTCCGAAAACATTTGTAACTAACAGAACCAACCTTCGCGGTAATTTTGAAGTTAACAATAATCTGATACAATCCCACCTACGCCGACACCTACGCTTCTAAAAAGCCTCCTAAAAGACACGCAATTAGTGCCTACTCCTTCAATTTTCATCATTTTTTATTATTTTCTTGTGTCAGGCTCCGGAGAAGCCTTACGAATAATGCAAAAGCGCTTTTGTTTTAAAATTTTGCTTTCAGCGGACAAAAACGCAAAAAAACTAAAAATTAAAATTTTTAAATGATCAGTTTGGGAGGCTCAGGCAAAAACTATCTCCTCCACCAGTTTAAGAGATATAGTTTCGACTAATACTGCATCTGAAAGCACAAGACTTGTTCAACTATAAACTAGAGAGGTTTTTTTCGAAATTTAGCTAGGCGTCTCTTGCGGGCCATTTCAATTTTTCATTTTTAGCCAAATTGTTTGAAATGATCAGTTTGGGAGGCTCAGGCAAAAGCTATCTCCTCCACCAGTTTGAGAGATACAGTTTCGACTCATACTGCATCTGAAAGCACAAGACTTGTTTGACAATAAACTAAAGAGTTTTTTTCGAAATTTTGCTTTGGCGTCTCTTGGGGGCCATGGCAACTTTTCATTTTGAGCCTTAATTTTTGACAAAATTTAGAAACCAGAAAAAATGCTCAAAAATATTTTTTTCCGTAAATTCAAACACTTTTAAGGATTCTGGTGCAATTTTTAACTAAGTAGCGTCAAAAGAAAACAAATTAGCGCACTTTCAATTTAAATCATAAATAAATCAATAATTTTTCGTTTTTTTGCTGTTTTGAGCGCCGAAAGCAACATTTTAAAACAAAAGCGCTTTTGCATTATTTGTTAGGCTTCTCCGGAGCCTCACGCAAAAAAATAATAAAAAATGATGAAAATTGAAGGAGTAGGTACGAACTGCGTGTATTTTTAAGAAGCTTTTTAAAAGCGTAGGTGTCGGTGTAGGTAGGATTGTATCAGATTACTGTTAAATTTAAAATTACCGCGAAGGTTGGTCCTGTTAGTAACAAATGTTTTTGGAATATCACCTTTGCTAGTTTGGCGGGAAATGGCCTCGGAAAAGGCTCAAATTTGCGACACCCACTCCCTTAAGTAAAACATAATTGGTAGCTAGGGACATTTTTTGGAAGTGAAATTTCAAAATTTTTAATTTGAGTATTCTATGAAAAAATTAATTTATTATGAAAATTAATTTAATCAATTAAAACTCAAAAATTGACCACAGACTCTGTGGCACAGAGTTACTTGATTACTTTATCCCTTTGTCACACTTTGCTTAGAATGCGTAGCCACGTCGATNCGTTTTTTTGCTGTTCTGGGCGCCGAAAGCAAAATTTCAAAACAAAAGCAATTTGCATTATTTGTTAGGCTTCTCCGGAGCTTCACGGAAAAAAATAATAAAAAATGACGAAAATTGAAGGAGTAGGTACGAACTGCGTGTCTTATTAAGAAGCTTTTAAAAGCGTAGGTGTCGGCGTAGGTGGGATTGTATCAGAATACTGTTAAATTCAAATTACCGCGAAGGTTGGTTCTGTTAGTACAAATGTTTTGGATATCACTTGCTAGTTTGCGGGAAATGCCCGGAAGAGGCTCAAATTGCGACACCCACTCCCTTAAGGGGTACCGCGGCATATTTGACAGATTTGCACTTTTTCAATTTCGTTTCTCTGATGTAAACTTTTCGCCTACTTCGGATTTTCACAATAAAAATGATTTTAAAATGAAAGAATGCCACTTTGAGCTTATACTTCGTTATAATCTGATTTTTTTCAAGACCTTTAGTTTTTACCTTAATTTTCCAAATATTTTTGACTAAAAATCACAAAACCATGGTCATATTCGATTTTTCCACCGAGCATGATAAAAAATATGATGGTTCACTCCGCGAAAAAGTTAAAGTGGCATATAAACAGTGCGTTTTTTCGGTTGATTTTAAAGCATAAATAATGAAAGAAAAAAAATTAATCAAAAAGATAGGGCGCTAAAACTCATGCGATTAAGGGAATCCGTCAAGAAAAGTACCTTTTTATTGTTTTCGAAATTTATATCGCCTTTGTTCCAGCCATTTTAATCAAACATTTTTCAACTCAAAGATTTCGGAAACGGATAAAAATACAAATAATTAATAGTTTTGATAGCTAACAGCTTCTCCGCAAGACCAGTAGCTAATCGCTATTCAATAATTCCTCTATTCACTGCTTTGTTAATATCCCGCCCTACTAGCTATTAAAACAAACTAAGTTCCTTATAAGGGCCGGAACTTAACAAAAGTGTGAATAGGGGATATAGGTTTCAAATTTTCGGTGCAAGGATTGCGTTTCCCTAAACGATAGGCCGAAAAAAATAAATAGACAAGCTTTTTTTATAATTTTATCTGATAAATTTATCATGTGTAAAATTTGAAATTTTCCAAGAAACAAAATCAGAAATAATTTCAAAATAAACCTCTGCTGCGGCCGCCAGTGTTTTTCTTGCATCCAATAATGATGGGTTCTGAGACATTCAAAACGTTCTTGGTGTTTTAACTCCTGGTAAACCTGCATTATTCCATTCTTTGGTAATTTTTTCTCTTTTTACAAACATGGGAATTGGCATCTCGTCCAGAGTTGCGCTTGACAATTTCTCATACTTCGATAGTGTCCCATCTGCCAGAAAAGTAATTTAAAGATCATTTCGTGAACAGTCTCCAAATAGGCTGTCACTATCATCTCCAGTATCCTCGAAATGAATAAAACTTTCAATCGATCAGAGTCAGAAAACTGACCATATTTGTCCATTCTTTCGTATGGTCTAAGCGATTCATGGTGCTTTTTAAGGTGACAATGGATGTAAATCGATGTAAATCGATCAAATTGTTCTGAAACCGATCGACAAATCATGGTTAAACTTTTTAACTCCGTAAGTTGGCCGACAATCTCTGGACCCGTAGTGTCTCTGGACTTTCCTGACCAGACGTTTAAATCAAGCATATAATAACCGAAGATTCATTATTCACATATATTTAAAAAGTTATCAAATGTGAAGATAAGAAGATTAAGAACTCTCTCATTTCCGCCGATTCTCACAAGACAAGTGCATAAGTAACAAACGAAATTTAGGGTTAATTTGACATTTTCAATTTGAAATATTACACCGTCACCAAATTTAGGTATTAAATTGCCAAACAAAAATTTAATGTTTTAATAAAATTTCTACAAAATCAGCTTCATAAAAATAAAAAAAGAAATTTTTTTGATAACAAAGTCAAGCCATTTTGTGAGTAGCACTCATTGAGTACCTCAGAAGAATCGGAGCGGTCGACTTTCTAAATAAAAATCATTAGCAATTATGAGTCAATTATAGTACTGAACGGTCACTAAGAGCAAAAAATGGTCAAATTTTTGATATTTCACAGGGGGATTGTTGCTCTCTGGCGACCTATCAAGTACAATAATTGACCCATAGTTTTGCTAAATATTTTCATCAGAAATCGACCCTTATTTTGAGGGGTACTAGACGAGTCTCTACGAAACTTGAATTTACGGTAATTTGATATACGGTAACTCAATGGAACTTCAACGGTCTCTGAGACTTTTCTCTCATCACATCAAAGTCAATAAAATCCCGTGAAGGGGTAACGACTCTTAAAATGACATCCATCCCACTTTTTCAATATCCATTTTGTTCTTTTTATTTGTCGGGACAATAATTGTCCAAACTGACTTCTACTTTTTAATAAGGCCCCGATTTTATTAAATACTCAAAAGATATATCGAAAAAGCGGCAAATTTGTGTCACATCAGTTTTATTTTCTGGTCATCGATGGTCTGACATTGCCTGCAATAACCAATCATACATAATAAAAACTGATAAATGTACTCCTCATTAGTACCTCAAAAGTTTTGAAGTAAAAACCGTTAATAAACTAAATATTTAAAATGTATGTTTCCTAAAAATTTTGACCCTAGCTTAATTCGCCTTGTCGTTTTTGCATATTGGAAATCTACTGAACTTGGGGTTACAAGGAACTTTTACTCTCCATTTGTTCGTCAGGAATTTCTAAGTAATGCTATCACAATTTCCCCAAAATATCATTTCCGTCATAAAGCATAAGTTCGTTTCCAACGTAAAATGATCACAATTCATATACTTATCAGTTCCTGGCAGAGGAACCGATGACGTCGATGAGAATCCCCCTCGCTCCGCCAAGGCCAGAATTTCTACAAGTGCTCCTGACCTTTTCATCAAGTTAAAGACAATTCATTAATTCAAGGGTGTTGTATGACTTAATATATTTGGCGATATGAATTACGGGCCCTAAAACCGACAGATCGTGATATTTAAAGAATGCGGAAATCACAAGCAGCATTTTGATTGATTGATCAGCTCACATTTTACCAACTGCACATCGCGATTCATCTTCGCATATCAACGGGTTTTGATTAGTAATCTTCAGATGGACGATCTTTGTCACCGGAGGCCCTTAATCTATATATAGTAGAAGTGATAGATAGCTTAATTTTTCTTTTCTTTGGAACCTCCACCGAGGCTTGTTTATTTTATGTTAGATTAACAATCCGCAAGAATGGCAGATTTCGCAATTTTTGCAAGGCACTCTCCGAAAAAACAAAACAATAATCTCTTAGTTTTTTCATGTCTGAATCTCCAGAATTTTCTTGACATTTCGAACCACACAAGCAAGAATTTTTTTTAATTATAGGTCAATTTCTTATTCGCGGGTGCTCTCATATGGTCAAACGCCAACCGAATCGTCAGGCCATACAACACGATTGGATGCCTGCTCGTCTAATTTAATGTTACGTTTTGCTCTGTACGATACAAATTATAATTATTTATAAATTAATAATATTATAGCATGCATATTCGATCATGATGCGGCATTCATTGATGCCCGAGTAAACTAAATCTCTTATAACACCCTAATTCTTTTAAACAAATGGAGAGATTTAAGTAATCGTGCATCATGATATTGCTGGATAGTTAATAACCGTATAACTATACCGTATAAGTTATACCGATGATACACTTATACCGTATAAGTACGTCAGCACGTCGATTTCGACCACTTACCCATAATATTTGAAGAAAAAACCTTTTTGAACCCTTTCTCGGGCTCTTTATACAAATAAGCCAAAAAATATTTTTTGGAAAAAGCAATTTATAAATTTTTAGGGGGTTGTGTGCTCAAAATTTAAAAAGTAGTTTTTAACTTGGTTCCTCCTGGAGTTAAAAATTTCGAAATTTCTCAGAGATTGATTAAAATTGTGACTTAAAAAATAAATGCAAAATAAAAAAAAAGTTTTTTTTGATAATTAAGGGGGTAGATGCTTTGGAAGTTCTCGAAAATTTCTTCAAAAAATTCTCTTTCACGAAAGTAAGCGCGTTGTTACAAAAATCAGATACTGAGAGGAGGTATGGAAAAATCGAGTACCATTCATGGCATTAATTTTTCCCAGAAAATGTTGGAAAAAATATTTTTTTTGAAAAATTGAAAAAATTATTCGAGATTTTTTTCATAAATTTTGAAAAACAAAAATTTCAAATGACGAAAATGACCTTTATGGATATCAAACGGAAGCTGACCAACATTTTAAGACTTTTGCTTGAAAAATAAATGTCAAAATTTACTCCTTGGTGTGATTTTACATAAATATCAAACTCGAGTTCATGAGGAGTCACTATTTCATACTGAAAACGAAAGTTGACAAAGAAAAAATGTTTTGACTGATTATTCATAGCTTAGGGATCATTAAACCTGTGTGCCAGGTTTAGAGCATTTTGACTAGTTTCACACTGGAGGTGAAGCGTTATGAGCTGAAAACTAATGTTTTTTTGTCAATTTTTATCAAATTTCACCCAAGTCAGTAGGCTCGCCTGCAGTAGAGGAGAGTGATAAATTGCAAAACTTATCAACTGAATATTCTAGGGCTGATATACAGAGAATAGTGTACGTAGTGAAAATCAATTGTCAAAAAATGCGGAAACTTTGAATTTTAATAGGGTCGCTTTTTTTGATCGGTATGAACTCCACTTCATGATTTCGACTGGGAGTAACTATAGTAAACAAATAGCGAAAAATTTTCAATGGCATGTGAAACCTTGGGAAAAAAATATGCGGTAGAAAATTTTGGCTTCCTGGTTGATCACGTGACCGGGAAAATCAGTCATCGAAATTTGCCTCAAAATGACCAAAAAAAACCGTTTTTGCGAATTAGCCGGTAAAGTAATCATCGGAGAAAAGAAAAACTGCTTTCCAAATTCGATTAAGATTCAGATGCAAAAAACGTTTGTCGCTATCTAGTCGTGGTTCTGCTTCAGAACAGATCCTAAATGGTACATACCTAAAAAAGAAAAGCGACCTAAGAGAATTAAAGTTTTTGGAAAAATTCAAGAATTTTGTCTAATTTTTGATAAAAATAAATCAGAAATAACAATGTCAATCACTGTTTGTGCGTAAAAAATTTTGAAGATAACTAGAATTAAAAAATGACCAATAATTGAATAATTTTTTTATTTTTAACCATCCGTGTTTTCAATTTCTCGTCATTCGAAAAACAATCGAAAATTAGTGCTTTATAATTATCTAGAAACCTACTCTCATTTCAAAAAAAATTTTTGCAATTTTTTGAAAAATGTTCGATTCTATCAATTATTTCAAGATAACCATGAAAAAGTCCTGATCCAGCTGTACCGCCGTGAAATTTCGGCCGTATTTTGCGTGGGCGCTAAGCATCAAAGTAGGCCGATAAAATGTGATTGTATTGTTTATTCTTAATTATGTTTGCAAAATCAGCTCCAAATCGCCGAAGGGCTGATAAAGGGGGTATTATATTTTCAATTTAATTTTGGTTGAAAAATGAGCCCAAATCGGCCGTAGGTCGATAAAAAGATTTAATGTTTATTATTTAATTATGTCGAAAAATGAGCCCCAAATCGGGCCGAGCCGATAAAAAAGGAATTTTATGTTAATTTTTAATTATGTGAAAAACGGCCGAAGGCTGATAAAGGGGGGAATTTATATTTTAAATTTTATTTTGTTGAAAAAGTGATCCCCAAAATCGGCCGTAGGCCGATACAAGGGGATTTTATGTTTATTATTTTAATTATATGAAAAATAAGCCTCATCGGCCCGAAGGCCGATAAAGGGGGTTTTTATATTTTCTATTTAATTTTGTTGAAAAATGAGCCCCAAATCGACTGTAGGCCGATAAAAGAAGGATTTAT
This sequence comes from Oikopleura vanhoeffeni, assembly GCA_004367855.1. NCBI lineage: Eukaryota > Metazoa > Chordata > Appendicularia > Copelata > Oikopleuridae > Oikopleura > Oikopleura vanhoeffeni. The sequence goes on from SCLH01001323.1 coordinate 199,784, forward strand.
GTTTATTTTTATAATCATGTTGAAAAATTGAGCTCCAAAC
>SCLH01001324.1:16425-44950 GCA_004367855.1 Oikopleura vanhoeffeni
ATATATAGAGATATCAATATTCAAACAAAAAAATGATATATTTTTTGCAAGATAAAGGCTAGTCCTACAAATTGACTAATCCAAATACAGAAGATGTAGTATCCTGGAAGCCTTTTTTGGCTAGTTTTCATCGAGAAACGTCAATTTCAACGACCAATACCCTCAAAAACCCGATCAGTTAAATTTTTAAAGCAATATAATTCTAACATTTTACACCAAGATGCTTCAAACTTATACAATGCAAAAAACATTAACAAATTTATAATGAAGAAACGTGAATTTTAAATACAAGAAATTATTATAGTACAGAATTAAGGAACTGGCAGTGGTAGAACTTTGTGGAAATCGGTCTGGGAGATACTTTCAATTTTCTTCTTCTAGTAAATGTGCATGAGAAGGATAATTAACTTCGTACTTCCCCAAATATGATCGAAGGCTCCCGGGTTCAAGTGTTTGATTATCTAGTAAAATAAAATTATAATTGACTCAAAATCAAATAGCTTAACTCGTAGACTCGATTTCCTGCAAGTAGTGACCATTCACCATTTAATCGCATTTTACTACGCTTAAACATTAATGATAAGATCAGTTATAAAGTTATCGATTAACTTTAAGACAAAATGACGTTTGTGCGTTTTTTTTTTAATTTTTACTGTATTACAGTACTTATATTTTGCAACAATTTTTTGAATCACCAAATAAAACATTTGATCGTGATCAAAAAAAAATTCTAAGACTTTTTTTCATTAAATCATAGCCCAAGAATGATCACGTGACCGTATATTCAAGAAATAAAGTTGGCCAAAATATAACTGTTTTTTCAAAAATTGCTTAACTTTTTGAAAGAAGTGAAGAGGTTCTTCAGAAGTTTTTAAGACTTTTTTACATTACATCAAAGTCCAAAAACGATCACGTGACCTTCAAATTAGGAAATAAGGTTTTGGTTCAAGTACACAAATAGTACTTAAATTACGCCGAAAATTTTTAAGGAGTAATAAACACATAATCTTAGAATTTTGAAAATAACGGCATTTTCCAAAGACGTCACGTGATCTTATTTTTTAAGAAATAAGGATTAATTTATGACATATTTAAAAACTTATCTTTGATTAATTTTGTCACGTGATTTTATTCAAACTTTGGTGTAATGAGAAAAAATTCGTAAAAACGTTTGAAGCTCATCCCCAAAGTTTTTTTTATGTAATTTGAGTACTGTTCATAATACCGTATATTGTGTACCGTATATCAAATAACCATAAATTTCAAAGTTCATCGTAAGTACCCTCCAAAGAATCGTAAGGGTCGACTTGCTGATTAAAATATTAGCAACTATGGGTCAATTATGAACTTAAAGGTCGCCAGAGAGCAACAATCCCCCTGTGAAATCCTCAAAACTTGAACCATTTTTTGCCCTCTAAGTGACCGTTCAGTACATATATAACCTCATAGTTGCTAATATTTTCATTAGAAAATTGACCTCTCTGATTCTTTTGAGGTACTTAAAAAAAAAGCTTCCTACGATGAACCTGAAATTGGCCTTAAACTTTGATCGGAAATGAATTATTTCACACCAATTTAAAGGTCATTTTACTAGAGAATTTAGTTAAAACATATAAATATTTTTAAATAGAGTTATAGAAAATTATTTGAAGTTTACTATGCAGTAGTTGAATATATAAATAAACGGTTAAATTCATATTATTATTGCACTTTTGTGTGTCACTGGAGGTCATTTTTGCGAATTTATTTTTTCTTATCCTCATTAAATGCCTTTTTATCCATCGAAAAACAAATTTTTTTATTCTCATTGTATAGCAAATTGGCTGAATTGTATGTTAAAATAATAAAAAATGTATGTTAATAATGAAACTTTGCTTATATGGCTCGACTTATAAGAATGGTCACTACTTGCCAGAAATCGAGTCTGGGTACAGATCAACTTCTAAAGTCTACGAGTTAATTTAGTAAAAACAAACAACCTTTTTAATTTATTGTATTCGGTTTTGAGGCACAAATATATATAATATTTTGCTATTAAAAATAGTTTTTTTTACAAAGTTGACCTTTTTAATTGGTTACATCATAAATATTGGTCAGTTTCAGCCAATAAGATGAGCACATAAAAATTTTTAATTTGTACGTGGAGAAAATTTCAAAGGTTTTGAGCAAAATTTAGGTGACACAGATAATTAATAATGATTATTTTTATAAATTGATCGGTTTAAAAGCTCCAAAATTTTTTAACAAAATAATACCGGTTATTGAATCACAGCATCAAAATATCGACTAATAGGGGGCCAAATTCATCTTTCAACCTATTTTAGGCTTTAGCGTTATCAAACTTGTTACCGATGAGTTAAATTTAAAATGACGGATGTGTTTTTTAAATAAATAAAGTAAAAATGAATCTACGCCTGGATTTTGATTGCTCTAAATTTTAGCCGATCTCCGGTATCGTTTATTTTTATAGATTTTATAGTGGAATTAATAAAATAATTTCAAATACAGGGTGTAAGGTTTTTACCTTCTTTTTTCAAAACTGGTTACACTTGATTTCCGCCGTTTTGATTGGTTGTCAGAAGAGTTTTCTCAGATTCAACCAATCAAAACGGCGGAAATCAAGTGTAACCAGTTTGGAAAAAAGAAGGGAAAAACCTTACACCCTGTATATATTTTGTTTAACTTTAATTATCAAGTTTTGACTTTTTGACCCTTTTCAAATCTTAAAACGAGCCAATTTTGCTGGCGCTTTAAAATTTGCTACTCCCTTTATTACTATTTCAAATTGCGATCATTTTTTTGTGTCTAATGTTAGTAAATAAAAATGTATGTACTTCGGGTTCTGATCGGTCGAAATTTGAACCAATCAGATGATCAATTCAATGATCTCAATAGACTTCGATATTTTGAAACTTTAAAATATTCTTATATTAAATTATATTCTTAAAATAAAGGTAAAAACATTTTTTTGTCCTGATTTTCTTTGACCATCCCCTTTAAGGGAGTGGGCGTTGATATCTCAGCTCCAAGTATTATACTTTTTGATACACCCATTTTGTAGAAAATTTTCTACCGAGTGTTTTGAGTCTTATAATTTTTACTAATTTTGATATTTTTACAAAAAATAATCGATTTTTAGGAGGTTCATAATTAAAAGTGAAATTTAAGGGGGGGGGTTTTGAAAATTAAATGAACCAAATTCGATCAAAAATTTTTTTCTAGCCTGTTATTTCAATAAATGAACACATAAACTCTCAGATTTGCTCGAAAAAGTTTGAAATTCACTTTTGAATTGATTTTTGTAGAAAATATTCTCCGAATTTTTGTGAAAAACCGGAAATTCCTAGTCATTTTTCGAGACAACATGACAAAATTTCAAAAAGTTGGCTCGAGAGTATTTTAAACCAGGCTTTGTTATGACTTTAAAGCATAAATTAAAAAAAATCCCATGAAAAATGTAGGAGTAGGCTTTCTAGTGAGCCTTCCAAGTTGGCTGTTTTGAACACTAGAGGCATAAATTCAAAAAGTTGGCTCGAGAGAAGTTTTGTTTTTATAAATTAAGACTAAATGTCAAGTTATAGATATAAAATTCTTTTTCGTGCTTTTTTGGACGCCTACTAAAAATCTTTTTATGAGCGTAGGTTAAATTATCCGATGCCCTAAGTGATACCGTCATCATCCCAAAGAGTTGTACCACATATTGAAAAGATATTTGAATAATTTCCTTTGCCGGATTTGTCATGAACTCCACTTAAAAACTTTAAAAAAAAACAGCTTAATTATCGACGCCCACTCCCTTAAAATCACTTTGTCTTTTAAATGGTCCAATTATTATAAAAGTTTATCTTAGACTTTTTTTTTGTATACATGTAACGTATTTTTGTACTAACATGTAACGTATGAAGAATTTGCTGTCACCATCTTCTGGCGGCGTAATGTGTCATGCTGCGGGATCGGAGCAGACCTGAGCGATCCGTAACTGTGTCTAAATATTTTCGAGTTAAATTAAGTTGCACCAGTTTTCAACAGGTTTTAATTCACCAACATTTACAAATTTATATACACCGGTCAGTACACCTAAGGTTCACCGATATTCAATTTCTGAAACCTTCTATTTTAGGAGTATTTTTATACTTCGGCATCATGATATTCACCCTAGTTGAGCTTGAAAAGGTCATGCTCACACATCCCCGAGCCTAAATTTGCCGAAAATTTAGACCAGAAATTGAATAAATTCTCAAAATCCGATAAAAACGTCAAATTCATACCGTATTATCCGATTATTTCAAGTCATCTGATGACTGTCATCATGCATCGTTACAAATATATTCATCTTTTTTAAAATTTATTTGCATAGCGCATAAAATTAAATTTATATGAAAAGTTTTTTTCACAAACTGTAATAAAAACGATAATATACTGGTATTTATGAATTTCTATTTTTTCGGTTTTGGATAGTTACCGGTAAATTTTGATTCAAACTATCATCTGACTGATGTAAAAATGATAGCGTAACGGCACTTCTTTGAGCGCCACTAACTTGACTAATTCTTCTATAAACTCGGTCTTTTCTAATAAGAAAAAATTATTAAAAAATAAATATAAAAATTTTGGAATTAATTGGTAAGCGGTGAAATTTTAGAGAAAACAATTTAAAGATGATAGTATACATCTATAGTGTACCCTGTTCCAACCCCCTTGAATCAAAAACGGTTTTGTATTGTATCAATACGTTAGTTGTACAATACGTATTGTGCAATACAAGAAGCGTTTTTGATTCAAGGGGGTTGGAACATGATACTCAAATAAGTTGTCCTCATAAAAACGAGCAGTTATCGTTTCATCTCATGAAAAATTCGTCACAAAATCTTTATTTTTTTTTTAATAAATATCAATAATTATGTGCCATAAATTATGGCTAAAAATCTGAATTGAAAATTTTTCTTCAAAGCTGTCAAATCTTACTCATAATCAGATTTAAATTCAATCGGGTCTTCGTGAGGTTCAGCAACAATGGACATAACCAATGGAAGCGTTATTAAAACGCAGCAGGTGAGCGCAAGACAAGCTGAAACCAATATTATTTTATATCCATGATAATCATGATCATGCTGAGTTGCGGAGAAAGAAGTTGTTATTTAAAGTTTGACGGGGTAAACCCCTGGAGGCTTACAGAAATTAGTAAAAACAATTCTAAAAATTTTCTTGAAACGGTTGAAAATTAAAAAAGTCATTAGACTATTGCCAAGAAAATACAAACTGAAATGAGAGACATACTTAAGGGCCTCGGTGCATTTTGACAGATACGGATATGGGCTCTTGATGAAAAACTTTTCACTGGATTGAATATATTCTTCCCAATATACCATCAAAGTGATAATCAATAAACGAGGCAACTTTTGTAACTAGCGAATTTTCGCAATTATGGGTTTTTTAAGAAATTTTAAGTTTGAAATTAACTTTTCGAATTCGAGAAATTATGAGAAATTTTGGATAAAAGTTCCAAATATAATAAAAAATGCCTTACGGTATTTTTCGTTCAAAATTTTTTTTCCAATAATTGTTTCAAAATCAACGAAAAAAACTCTACAAAATGAATACTTTAACTTTTCGACTTGGTGACCACATATTTTTTATATGCTCTCTAAAAAACCATATGACATGGTTTAGTGATTTTTGGTCAAAATAAATAGAAGTATTTTGAAATTTTTCTCATTTCTTGTTCAAAATTTTTAAACTAAATTTTTTGGAATCCTTAGCTGAAAATATTGGGAATGGCTACTTTTACTATATTTAAATATGCTTTCGTTTTTGTTTCTTCGCTCCTGTATACTCTGAATCATACTTTTTTGAATGAAAATACGTTTGCGCAAAATAAAGTTAAGCCCTCTTAGTCAAGAATTAAAAAAAATGTCGACCGAGACTTGCCCAATTGGTAAGTCGACTTGTCGACCGTTTTTAAATTTATTTCATTTGACTCATGAAAAAAAATATTTCTTTCGATGTGCTAAAATTTCGGTTTTTTTTCGACTTTTTTCAAAAATTTAAATTTTCAATTTTGACGTAAAAATCGTATGAATTTAAACTTAATAAATTTTCAACGGTCAACAGGACCGTATTTTAAAGCTCCTAATTTAATAAAATAGAAAATAAATTTTACTGTAATTTAGACACGTAACTTACAAACGCGCGTTTTTTTGAGTAAATATTTTGAAGTGGTAAAAAGTTTCCCATCGAGACAAAAAAATGATAAAGTGCATTTTTGACAGATTTTAATTTTTTCGATTTTTTCTCTTGATAACAAACTTTTTGACACTTCCAAAATTTTCCGAATGAAAACGTTTTCCAACAAAAGCTGGCACTTTTGAGTCACTTTGTATAATCTGATTTTCTTCAAATCAATTATTTTTACTTTATAAATTCTTCTTTTGAAAAAACACTTGAAAAACGCGCGTTTGCTTCCATGGTGTTTGAATAACAGTAAAGTTTATTATTTATTTTATTACTTAGAAACCTTAAAATACGCTCTCGACCACCGCTCGGATTCATTACATTTTATTTTATAACGATTTTCTACGTCAAAATCGAAAATTTAAATTTGTGAAAAAAGACGGAAAAAACGAATTTTACCACATCGAAAAAAATATTTTTCTTCATAGAGTTTAATTCATCAAATTTAACGGGTGGATGGTTCCGCTTATCAATTCGAAGTTTGAATGTAATAAACATTTACCAGATAATGAGGGCTTTTGGAGTATTCTCTGCCGATCCTTAGTTTCGTTAAAAAGTATGATTCAGAGTATTAACAAGAGCGCAAAAAAAAACGAATACATATTAAAATAAAGTGAAAGTAGCCATTCCAAATAATTTTAGCTAAGAATTCGAGAAAAAAGTTTTGAAAAATTTTGAACAAAATGAGGAAAATTTTCAAAAATATTTCCAAATAGTTTCGACCGAAAATCCCCAAAAATAGTCAGATGATTTTTCAATAGCATATAAAAAATATGTGGTGACCTAAGCGAAAAGTCAAAGTTGGCCCATTTAGAATAGTTTTTTTGTTGATTTGAAACAAATACTGTAAAAAATTTGAACAAAAATAAGGCATTTTTTTATAATGTTCGGAACTTTTGTAAAATTTCTCATAATTTGTCGAATTCAAAAGTTTAATTTGAACTCAAAAGTTTTCTTAAAAAGCAAAACTCGAAAATTCTGTAGTTACAAAAGTTGCCTGGAGTATGAAACATTACTTTGCTGGTATATTGAGAAGAATATATAAACCATGTAAAGAGTTTTTCATCAAGAGCCCATATCCGTATCTGTCAAAATGCACCGAGGCTCTTAAAATGCTCCAAGTCGATGAATTTGAAAATTTAACTATGCCTTTATTCTTCACGTCATCAATAAGCTTCGTGAATACGTAGACATTTGAATATAATTCATGACTGCCTTAAGTTATGAGCTATAAACTCATGGCCCATAAGTTATGGTAGAGTCAGTACCGGGCGTAAAATCGACTTGTAAACTAATAAGTTTATGACGATCGGTGATGGCCCATTTATAACGAGTGCCGATTCAAAAAAGGTCTCAATCACATCAAACCACTTCCTTAATTTTTAAGAATTTGGAACTCCGCTTTACTTCACTCATATCTCTTTAACCATTACACACGAATCGTAGCAATATTGTACAAAAAGTGCATTTTTAACCCAAGAATTCGATGTAGAATTTAACCGCTTAATATTTTTTTTATGCGATTCACAATGATTACACAAAATTGTCTGAAATTTTCAAATACGACTTTAAAACTCAATTGCATCGCTCCGTTTCGGCTTAGAGCGTACAAAAGACAAAACAAAATATAATTTTGAGCTCTCCTCTTAAAGTTGAGCTCCGCTTCAATACAAATAAGCTGTAGAAGTCTAGTATGAAATTTTTGGATATTTTTTTTATTTTGATCTGTTTTTAATAGAACACACACACATCGGCTGGGTCCTGAAATATTCGGTCTCTGCGTGATACAGACCGCTTTACCCAGATTCACCCAGCTGACAAATCATTCGGGATGATTCATCCTTATAATAATCTTATTTTGATAATTATGACGAACCAATTTATTGCGCATTTTGTGCTCTTTAGCGCCTCATATACATTTGTAGTTTGAAATATATACATAATGTACATAAGAAAATGTTACATAATCAATAATTTCATTTTCATAAATTAAATCTAAAATAATTTATTTTAATCTATTTGAGCGAAACAAAACTTAAGTTAAAGAGAAAAAATGAGAAAAATTTTTGAAAAATAAGAGTTTACAAAAAACTTTTGTACAAAAAATTTTGAAAAATGCTTTAGTTAGGTAATTATTTAATGTTCCATATTGTAATAAAAATACATAATTTGAAAATGTCTGAGTTTTGATATAAAGACAGAAATATCGAAAATGTGACTTTTAATCGCTGAAGGAGTGTCGGTTTTGAGCCCTTTGAAATTGAAAAAATACTAATTTAAAAAGACAAGTTTGAAAGATATTTGTTTGAACTTTCTTCATAAGTCGTAACTTTGAGATCGGATGTTTAATTGTGATTTTATGATTTTTTGAAAAAAAGGCTTGTACAATTTAGTACAATAAGTGTGTAATGGGATAGAAAATTATTGGTGTAGGGGGTCGGTGATTTCGGCAGATTTGCACTTTTTTAATTTTCTCTTCTCTTGATGGGAAACTTTTTGTCACTTGAAAAATTTTCGGATAAAAACGTTCGAAACAAAAGTTGCCACTTTTGAGCTAACTTTGTATAATCTGTTTTTTTTTCAGATCGATTATTTTTTTAACTTTTAAATCGTCTTTTGAAAAAACACTCAGAAAACGCGCGTTTTGCTATAAAAGGTGTCTAATTAAAGTATAATTTATTTTCTATCTTTTATTTACTAGAAACCTAAAAAACGGTCTCGATCACTGTTGAAAAATTTATGTAATTTTAATTTATACGATTTTTACGTCAAAATCAAAAATTTTCATTTTTGAAAAAAAAACGAAAAAACCCGAAATTTTAAGCAACATCGAAAGAAATATTTTTTTGCATGACTTTAATTTATTAAATTTATCAAGATGAATGGGTCGGCTTTGAATGGATTCTGCAAACTGTAGTTTTTTTTTCAAAAAGTATGATTCAGATTATAAACAAGCGCGAAGAACAAAACGAGGACATATTTGAATATAGTGAAAGTAGCCATTCCTAATATTTTCAGCTAAGAATTTTCATAAAAATTAAGTTTGAAAATGTTTGAACAAGAAAATGAGGAAAAATTTCAAAATATTTCCAAAATAGTTTCGACCGAAAATCCCAAAAAAATGTCATATAATTTTTCAAATATCATATAAAAAATATGTGGTCACTAAGTGACCGTCACTTACGCGAAAAGTTAAAGTGGCCATTTTGAAGAGTTTTTTCGTTGATTTGGAAACAAATACTGTGAAAAAAATTTGATGAAAAAATAAGGAATTTTTTTATAATGCTCGGAACTTTTTTCAAAAATTTCTCATAATTGTGGAATTCGAACTCAAAATTTTCTTAAAAAGCAATAACTCGAAAATTCTTAAGTTACAAAAGTTGCCTGGAGCATGAAACATTACTTTGGTGGTATATTGAAAAAAATATATAAAACCCAGTGAAAAGTTTTTCATCAAGAGCCCATATCCGTATCTGTCAAAATGCACCGACCTCCCGCTATTTTGGTTCTAGTACATTATACTACTAAAGGGCTACTTATTTACTAGACCAACTAGCAATGTTCAACTAAAGTCTTAAAGAGATATGATATGAGTTATATCACATTAGTCAGAATCTACCTGAATATTTTATATTTACCTAAGTAAAAATAATTGTCAAAATCCACCAATACATAAGATAATTGTTGCAGGTAGTATTAGAGAATCTTCAAATAGCTTTTATTTGTAACTTGGCAATCAAAGCATTATTGTAAAGTAATTTTAAATGGTGCAATAATTCGTCATGCTTTGTCAGTGCTTCTGCTAATGACCGTCTACTTTATGATATCCGGAACCAACTCGACCGATTGTAGAGGCTGATTTCTTCCTAGAATAAGAAAACTTTGAATTTTTTAGGAGGGAGTGTCTGGCAGACACTGTCTGCTTTAAAAATTTGGCTGAAAATTAAATGTACCGGCAGTTGATGTGAAATGGTAGATGGTAATATATTTTTTTTAATATTAATCATCTTAAAAAAGGGACAAAAATATCGAACAACTTGCCATCATTAAGCGTTCACTTATAAGCCTGGACATTTATTATATGATTTTTTTTTTATAAATTATATAAAATAACTGAAAACACGCGAAAAAAGAGAAAATTTGTTCTTATAATCGGGCGTTTATGGTGCAAAAAAATAAATTAAGTCAAAAAGGCATGATTTTATAATCGAACGCGCTCATTGGTCGGTGAAATCACCTACGTCAGAAACATTTAATTTCACACGAATACCTCTTTAAAAGAGCCATTTCACCTAAACTGCATTGTATTACAAAAACTATTGGTGGTGGTCATACGGCAAGATTCAAACTTTATGTTGAAAGGAGTGGTGGTCCTTCAAGCCATGATTTTTGCGTTTTTAAATCTTCTATATTTCAAAGCAAAAAATTAAAAATACTATTTTGAAATTGTTTCTGTTTGAGCGTCTACCACACCTAAAAAGGATTGTTACTTAGTATATTTTTAAGTTTAAAGCAAGAACCAATTTTCGACGATTACCATTAGTTTTTGGTCGTTTTAGTATTAAATCTAAATTTTTGCCAAACTTTCAATAAAAAACTATAATTAAATTTTGAATTTTTGATCATTTTTAACTGTTTTATCATATACTTAGTAATTAATCACAATTATCATGGCGCTTTTTAGAATGTCTGACTGAAAAGTCGACAGCCTTAAAAATAAGTTCTGAAAAATAACTGAGCTATGTAAGGCTCATTTCTTCCTAAGATGAATTCAATTGAAATTCAATTTTATTAAAAACTTGTCACATTTGGGACAAGGGAGGCATCGGTAATTACTGACGTAGTGAAATTTTATGAATTCATATTAGAGCAAGGACTTGGAATAATATTATGGATACATTATTTTGGATAAAAACTCAAAGGGGTAGAAAAAGAAACCGTTGGAATACCAATAATAATAAAAAGTACCATAAATCTTATTTGCCTTTGGCACCACTGTCACGTAACAAAAAACATTCTCTTACAACCGATTCATCAAAAAGGTGCAACTAATAACAAGGAGATCTCCGCTCATATCGCCGAATTTGCAAATCGCCGAAGAATCTACGCAATTTCACGATTTTTAGCTAAATTCCTGCAAATGCCCAATCCCTTTATTACACTTCGCTTAGAATGCGTAGTCACAACCTTAAAATCACACGTTAAAAGGAGTAGTGGCTACGCATTCTAAGCAAAGGTAATAAGGATATACCGATATCGCCGAAATTGCGTAGGTGTTGGAAGTTTTTATTTTAAAAAATTACTTTTGAGCGCGTCATGAATGACGTCATATTTTTAAGATTAGATTTCTTAAATCTAATTTTGTGACGTCTTTTATTGTGTTCGGTGTAGTTTCGTAATTTTTACAACTTTTGGTATTTGACTTCTTTTTGAATCAATTGTAAAACTCCTTATAAAATTGAAAAAACTTTGTAAAATTATTGTGGTCATTCTTAACGCCCGCGATTTTTTTTCATTATTTAACAAACAAATTATTTATGTCCCCATATCGCCGAAAGTGTCAATATCGCAGATTTAAAAAAAAAAATTTCCGGCAATATTGGGCCTCCCCCTGTATATCAAAAAGTCTAAAAAACTTTGAAGAAAATTTAGGAGGAGATCGATTTCTTAAAAAAAGGGTGAAATTTTATTATTAACGAACCTATTTATTCTTCAATGCTCTTTAGCGCTAAATCACGAATTTTTTAATTATAGTCAATTATTTTAAAAAATTGTCTGCGCTTTCCAACACCGTTAATTTTGTGTTTTTATAAGTATTACTTTTTCTACATATTATAAATAAAGTCCAAACATAGAAAAATTACCCCGGTGAAAAGTAGCCCGTTTTCAAAAAAAATTAACTTTTTCATCAAAACAGAGAAAATGTTATTTATTGTACAGCCCTAAATGTTTTCAGAAAAGAAAAGGAAACATTACATTAAACCTTACGAAATAACAATAATGTTCGAGAAGCTTTCACCAACAGAGGGCAAGGATTTGAGATTACAAGGATATAAATTTAGAACCCGCCCGTTTCAGTCGGGTCGAATGTTCTCAAAAAACGGCTCATGAAAAGAGATTGACGTCAAATGTTTAGATCTTGACAAATAACCATTTTTGTGTACCGGCTGATTGTCCGGTATACTCGTGTTACGGTTAAATATTAAAACCTCGATATTTAAAGAACCGTAGCTACTTAAGGAGTTCATTTCATCAACAAAGACACTCAAATTTCTCAGCAAATATTTTCAAGGTAAAATTTTGTAATATGACCCTAAAATGTCATTCCGCAAAGCTACCTAATTATCATTAGTCTGAACAGGGGATATCGCATTGAAATATAAATTCTACTCTTTTGTCATGTAAATCATTGTATAATTGATTATATCTGGAAATCTTTCTGAGTCTCTCTTGCAGTTGAGAAAAATGTCGGTTTACATTTTTGTTCATCCAATTTTCCGTCAAAATCGACCTCTCATATAACACCGCAGGATTTATACATAGGTCAGACACAAGCAACCGAAATCGCAATCTGGCACCCAAGGCAAAGTGTAAAGCAAGTAAGCCAAAAATGCAAAAAATAATCGATAAAATAAACAAAGTTGAGTCTTTTGAAGCAAGTTGAAGCCCATGAAAAATTACAATCAACATCAATATAACCAGTACGGTTGCAGTGATGATAAAACGGTATTTCTCCAGTTTCGAGCATTTCTGTGAACTTTTCATAGTCGCCAAACTTTGTATGATTCCCAACTTCGATATCTGGGAAATGTTATTTCAGGGGTAAATCCTTCGGAATTTATGAAATGTCGGATTTGAGCTTGTGAGCACTTTTTTCTGTTGGCTTGGTCCAAAAATGTCTCAGCTTGGAGTAAATTTTTCTAAAAAAATAATAATGAATATAAACCATTGTTGAAAATGTCAAAGCTAACTTTTGGTAAAAAAAATTTATGCGGTCTATTTTGTAAATAAAATTCAAGACATCAGCTTAGTAGAATACCCGGTTTCAACACGTTTAATCAAAAAACGATTTCGTCTTGTACAATACGTAGTAACTACGTCGTAGTTGTACAATACGTTATGTACAATACGAAATCGTTTTTGATTCAAACGTGTTGACACAGTAAACACTTCAGGGGCGCAGTTGTATATGCAAAGAGTTAACATAATTGACGCATTAGGTAATTTTTCTGGGAGCAAGAGACGCTAAAGCATTTTGATGAGGCCGGCCAATAAAAAGTGAGGAGTGTNAAACTAATTTTTTTGGAATCCTTAGCTGAAAATATTGGGAATGGCTACTTTTACTATATTTAAATATGCTTTCGTTTTGTTTCTTCGCTCCTGTTTATACTCTGAATCATACTTTTTTGAATGAAAATACGGTTTGCGCAAAATAAAGTTAAGCCCTCTTAGTCAAGAATTAAAAAAATGTCACCGAGACTTGCCCAATTGGTAAGTCGACTTGTCGACCGTTTTAAATTTATTTCATTTGACTCATGAAAAAAAATATTTCTTTCGATGTGCTAAAATTTCGGTTTTTTTCGACTTTTTTCAAAAATTTAAATTTTCAATTTTGACGTAAAAATCGTATGAATTTAAACTTAATAAATTTTCAACGGTCAACAGGACCGTATTTTAAAGCTCCTAATTAATAAAAAATAGAAAATAAATTTTACTGTAATTTAGACACGTAACTTACAAACGCGCGTTTTTTTGAGTAAAATTTTGAAGTGGTAAAAAGTTTCCCATCGAGACAAAAAAAATGATAAAGTGCATTTTGACAGATTTTAATTTTTTCGATTTTTTCTCTTGATAACAAACTTTTTGACACTTCAAAATTTTCGAATGAAAACGTTTTCCAACAAAAGCTGGCACTTTTGAGCTCACTTTGTATAATCTGATGATTACGAGAAAGAGATCGACTTTTTTTTTCCTAGCTAGGCTTATACCAGAATAAAACAGTATATTTCATCGGACTTTTTTGAGTTTTCGACGCCAAACGTCGACAATAATAAACATTTTTGAGGGGTCACGTGGAGAAATTTACTAACAAAAAATTTTTCTTCGATTGTTGTCCGAAAGTTTGGCTCAAAAGAAAGCCACGGAAACACTGATTCAGAAGAGTGTGAGATGATATTTTAGTAGTTTTAGTGGTTAAGCAAACGTTATTTTTGAAACTCTCATTTTGAAAAAAAATACTAAAAAAAATTGGAAAAAACGCCAATAATATTCCGAATTTTTTTTTGATAATCGAAACCTTTGTTAATCACGCTTCAAATCAATATTGGGGCATTTTCAAAGCCTCAGAAGGCCTTCATAAAACGAGCGACCAGTACCCTTAAGGGAATGTTAAGATAAGAATTTTTCAAAACCGGAAGAAGGATATTTTTTTTCTCTCTGTAAAGAATCTTGCCAATGTTTTCTATAACTTATACAGATTAAACCTTTTTTGTCATATTTTCATTTTGTATTTTTATGAAAAATTCAAACTAATTATCAGTTTATTCCGACATTTAATGCGGGAAACGATGTTGCCAATGTAATTATTCGTATACGATTAAAACACTTTTAACCTCACTTTGAAAAGTATGAGGTCGGATAGGTTGTAATATAGTCTCCAAGGGCGTTACAAATTATCCAAGATTGACTGAAGGAGTTGCTTTTAAAAATGCAATAAACTAAATCGTTCAAAAAAATTCCGGAAGAGTTTTGACGTTTTTTTTTCGATTTTCTCAAGTAATTTTCACAATATTTTGCTTGACGTCAGCAGACTTTTTGATTCAATGGTTTTCGAGGCTTTCTTTTGAACATACTTTTCGAAAAAATCGAAGCTTATAATTTTTTCAAACATTTTTTCTAATGGGTCCTTACAAAAATCATATTCTGGTATTGAAATAAAATATTTTTTGGCTTATCTGCACAAGATATCACGTTTATGAGTACTCTGAAAAATTAACCATCTAACGACAATTTTTAGAATCAGAGTCTGAACTTCGGAGACCAAGGCCTTGGTTGCGGACTGCGACCGTTCGAAGTGCTGAGAGTTCAAACTTCAACTGCGTATTTTTTGTTTTTGATTTACATTAAAGTATTTATTTTTCTACAAAACCATTTCGAAAATATACTCGCCATGTTTTAACTTGGAACCCTTTTGGTTCAGCAAAGGATTTAATTCATTTGAAGAACCCTTCGGTTTATTTGGCTTACGCAATGAATTAAAATAGTAATGCAGAAATTTCTATCCCACACTTCCTTATAAGTAAACGGAAAAGAGGGAAAATAAATTTGAATATCCTTTTACGGCCGAAAGATCAATAAGTAGTGAAATGTGAGATTTATCTGATCATGAGTGAGACCTGACATTGGAGTAAAGTAGCGTACTATTACGCTGCGTATAGTCCAGAATATAAGTTTAAAAACAGAGGAAAAAAAATAATGAGGCGAAATTTAAGGTTACATCTGTTAGACGTATTATTATGCAAAATTTCGCGAGCATGGTAGTTAGGCCTGTCCCAACTAAAAAAAAAAAGTGTAATTTTATAAAACAATTTGTTCATATCTTGTATTTCCATGCCTAAAGTCTCCCTTTTGATTTAAACTTTAAAAAAAGCTTACAAATAATAGTAAGTGTAACAGTAAAATTATTATCTGCAAATATTAATCATATTTAAAAAATCTTCGATTTTATTCAAATCATTATCAAGATTGTGGGAAAGAACTTTTTTTGATAATAATTTTCGCAAATATGACATGATTTTAATTTTGGCAAGAAGTAAAACTCAAAATCTAGTCGATTTGAAAAATTACTAACGTTGCAACCAAAATCAACAACCTGAATTTCAGAAGAAGCCAATGAAAATCGGTCTGTAACTCGGTTGTCAGCACAATCATATTCTTGCTTTTGCAATTCCAAATTTTGATTTGGTAAATTATGTCCAATTTTCTTGTTGTTACTATTTCAACTGCCCGGGCTGATTTTTGAGAAAGGATTCAAAATAGTGATCTTGTAATCATTGGACCGGATATGTTTAGGCCATAAATATCTTGTCTGAAATTTTTATTATCAGAGGGCTGATCATTAGGGATTGAGACTGGCATTTTTATTTTTGAACTGAAATCTTTTTGGATAAATTTTAAAATCATCGGAAGAGAGGCAAAATGTTAATCTATCAACGGTTACTGGTAGGCTTTATTAGCGAACATTGTCATACTCAATCGTGATATATTGACCAACCGGATTGGACGATTGCGTATAGTTGGTAGATACAAGAGGCCTTCAGAGCTCAAAGGTGTCAAAACAATCAGTAACTTTATTAAAGTAATTAAAGATAATAATAAAAAATTACCGAATCAGACCTTTCCATTTAAAATAAATGTACTAAGGAATTAGTATCAAACAATTCAAAAAATGGGTTACGACTCAAGACCAATTTTTTTATTTATTATCCACTAGATATTTGTGCTCAGTTAGAGCTATCAAAGAAGCTTAATCGGATGATTTGTTTTCAAAGGCCGAAATTATAAAAAAAAATTGTTGCCCTAAAAGTGGCTAAAAAGGCGCCAGCAAGTACCTGAATAGATATGCAATAAATTGCGCGCGCATGGAGGACTTCCTCAGTGATTCAGAACGACAAAAAGGATTTCAAACGCGTCTTTCACAAGGTTCCTAATGTCGTTTTTTGATTTATTTTTCCAATGACATTACTTAATTTTTTCAAAATTTTGTCTGTATATAATCTATGAGCTGAAGATATTTTTTGGTAGCGGTGAAAGTTTATTCTCTCCTTACTTTTCTTCAGACGTAATTACTGTCAACAGTTCCTAGTATTTGGAAGTAAAAACACACTACTTTAGGCAATATGACAGGCGCTTTATTGTAGAGCTCTCTTCATTTTGATACGTCATTTGAAAGTTTACTCAAAATCCTTGATACAATGAAACTTGTATAACTCGATACAATTGATGAAGAAAAGGAATTTTCGGTTATTTAAAAAAAGTAAGGCAAGAAAAGTAATGAAATTGATGAGAAAATTTTTGAAAGCAATCGAAAAGTCCAAGAATCTGATCACAAAATTCATTTTCGAAGTGAAAAATTCTTAAATTTTGCGGCTCTAGCGCTCTCTGAAATTAATGCCTATTCAATTTGTAGGCAATAAATTTGATCAATTCTATTCATTTTTGAACAACGGTCTTTTGATTTTTTTATTGTATTAATAATTTTCAAGAAAACTTCAAGTTAATGCATTTATAATTTGTATACATTAACTTACACAAATAAGCAATAATAAAGCCATAGAAAAATTTGCGGACTGAACACAATGGCTTGATTTTTTAAATTGTTTTTAAAATATCTATGATTTTAGCCTGAATATCATCTGGCCGTTAAATTTGACTTCTTTTTTAGTGAAGTGGTTATCAAAGAAATGCTTAAAAGTTTTTCCAGAAATAAAGAATTTTGATTTGCGATGTATGTTTTTTTAATTTATAAACATTTTCGTTAAAATCTTCACAGATTAATTTCAAAATTCATAAATTTTCATTTTTCCGCAATATCTACTACAAATGTAGAATATTCCTAGAATACTTCCTAAGGAAGTTTTTTTATTATGTCAGAAAATTTTCCCCCATTTAGCAAATCTGAGGTTTTTTTTTAATAAATAATTATATTTAAGGATTGCCAAGATGAATCGTAGCAATCTCTGGACTCCTGGAGTGAATGCGGTGCCAATCAGGATGGGCATTATTGGAAATTCTATAACCACATTTTACCTTTCAAGTGTTTAAAAAGCTTGAAAATGCAGACATTTTGAGCCTACACAGCTGAATATCAGAAGTAAGTACAAAACCTGAATTAGTAAAGTACTTCGTAAAGTGCAACTTCTAGTGAACAAATTAAAAGTCATGAGACTGCTCTGAGACTAGTGCTCATACTAATTTTGTTTGGTCGATTAAGTCTAGCCAAAAATATATTTAAACAAAATTTATTTGCAGAAAACAATTTCCGAAAAACATTTTTCATAATTTCTGTCAATTTATCTAATTTTAGTCTTTCTTGTTCTTCTCCATATTTCTCATCAGTTTGCTTGTTATTTTGGCTCATGTTATTATATTTATTATATTTCTGTTTGCCTGCGATGGACGAAAAGCAGTGGTTCCTTACAACAAAATGTTTCCGTCTTTTTCTTTATAATGTTAATCCTTTCGCTGATGCTAACTTGTATAGCTTGCAGGCTTGCTACAGGGAAGGTTTTCCGAAAAAAAAAGTAAAAATTTCTCATAAAAAATAATTAAGCTTAAAAATATAAAATCTTATACCGTATAAGGAAAATTTTCGATCTTGAACATTTCAAAATAATGTAAAAATAAGAAAAAAAATATTAATATTTTTTTTATTTTGGCTAATTATTAAACCAATTATTAATTTTGAATTTTTAAGTGTAGTATTAAAATAATTTTTATGTGTTTGTTAAATCGTATAGGCATACCGTATGGGCCATACGGTTTGGCTCTTTTTATTGGTTACACACGTAGGTTACGCTTGTTATGTTCACTTGCATGGGACAAAAGAATACGAGTGCTTTGCGTGACTTATCCTAGGCCACTGGAGTTTCGTCGCTAAAATCACAACACTTCCAAATTAATGAATTTACTTCTCAAATAAAGAATAATAAAACGGAGTAAAATTGATGAAAAGGTCCTCTAATTATTTATTTTGGAATGAAATTAAAAATCATTCCTAAAAACAAAGTATAAAGTGTTAAGGCAACTTTTCAATAAAAATCAGATGACAGATGTAAGAATTATAAATAACTGAAAATGGCACTAAATAAACCTGCTTCGTGGATTTGTCTCGACATTTCTGGCAGTATTATAGCGAAAAAATTCAATTGCATGTTTTTGATAATTATGAACAACGTGTAAGTTCACTAATTTCATTGAACAAAACCAAAAAATAATTACGTTTCAAAACCGATGAAAAAGCTCATTTGTGGTCATGATAAGGGACTTCAACGATATCATGTCGTCTGCAAGATGAAATTAAAAGTTCAATAGAACATATTAATCAGCCCCAAAATTTCAAAGAAAGGCTCAAGGCCGTTAAGGTAGGACTATCAATAAAAATTTGAAATAAAATTATTTAATTTTTTGGCAATAATTTGCCATAATTGAATGTGCTTCTAACCGCGCATGAATTGGGCAAATTTCACGCTTGTAGCGTTTATATCGAGTTTAAGTTTTTAGCTGCCGATTTCATTTTATTCGTTTCAATTGAAAACATTAATTGGAATTTTTCTTTTCGACAGTTTCCTTGGAAAACTTTAAAGTGGAATTCAAAATTGGCTAATTTAAAGGGGGAAAATAAATGAAAGACTAATGTCCGGGAAATAAGCCTGAAATAAAGTCTTTACAGTCGTATAAAGATCACAGCCTAAAATATTGGTTTACAAATTACAGTGCTTTGAGAAATTAACTTTGAAAACCTAAATTGACTAGTAATTTTGATTAGTTGAAAGCAAAAATTGATGAGAATCATCTTAAAATGTAGATGAAAAAACATTTGTTGTGTTTAAATTATTAGTTTTTTTTAATAAAACCCAAGAGGAGATAATTTGACTTTCTGAAAAGTGTGTGACGAACTGTTGGTCTTGAGACCTATTTATAGATATTATTTTTTGTTAAAAGTTTTGCATTTTTTTTCGCAAGATCAAACTCGTTCAAAAAAAATTGGCTTAATCCTGTAAGGGGTAATAAGGTGTAAGGGGTATATCCTGTAAGGGTATAGGTGCTTTCAGAATTTTGCGTGAGTACCTGCAATTAACCAAACGTCATTAAATGCTGTTTTAAATTTCGAGTCATATTCACGACTCGTGAAACAAATGATATGATATCATTAATCGGTTTTCGACCAGCAAATTGCTGGAGCAATGATTGCTAATCAATCATCTAGCTCCAAAAACAACGGCATAAAACCGTGTTTTGGTGACGAAGTTCACATCCCATACTTCGCTGATTGCTTTGTTTGGCTCATTTTTTTATTGAGGACAGTAAAAATCAGCGACTATTACCTTCTTAAGCCGAAAGAAATATAATCAACTTTATTTCATTTAATCAGAATTTTCTGTAGATTTAATTTCATATTATGAAATTCATAATTAAAATTCATATTGAAATGTTAACGGTACACAGTTTACCGATAAGTATGTTATTGTATGCTAGCGGAGACTGACTCGAGTGTATAAGTGATCATACGCATAGATGATTGGCTTGCGTTCAATAGCCTCGTGAATCACGAGTCGTGATGATTTTGTTATACACTCCTCACTTTTTATTGGCCGGCCTCATCAAAATGCTTTAGCGTCTCTTGCTCCCAGAAAAATTACCTAATGCGTCAATTATGTTAACTCTTGCATATACAACTGCGCCCCTGAAGTGTTACTGTGTCAACACGTTTGAATCAAAAACGATTTCGTATTGTACATAACGTATTGTACAACTACGACGTAGTTACTACGTATTGTACAAGACGAAATCGTTTTTGATTTAAACGTGTTGAAACCGGGTATTCTACTAAGCTGATGTCTTGAATTTTATTTACAAAATAGACCGCATAAATTTTTTTTTTACCCAAAGTTAGCTTTGACATTTTCAACAATGGTTTATATTCATTATTATTTTTAGAAAAATTTACTCCAAGCTGAGACATTTTTGGACCAAGCCACAAGAAAAAAGTGCTCACAAGCTCAAATCCGACATTTCATAAATTCCGAAGGATTTACCCTGAAATAACATTCCCAGATATCGAAGTTGGGAATCATTACAAAGTTTGGCGACTATGAAAAGTTCACAGAAATGCCGAAAACTGGAGAAAATTACCGTTTTATCATCACTGCAACCGTACTGGTTATATTGATGTTGATTTAATTTTTCATGGGCTTCAACTTGCTTCAAAAGCTCAACTTTGTTATTTTATCGATTATTTTTTGCATTTTTGGCTTACTTGCTTTACACTTTGCCTTGGGTGCTCAGATTGCGATTTCGGTTGCTTGTGTCTGACCTATGTATAATATACCTGCGGTGTTTATTGAGAGGTCGATTTTGACGGAAAATTGGATGAACAAAAATGAAACGACATTTTTCTCAACTGCAAGGAGAGACTCAGAAAGATTTCCAGATATAATCAATTATACAATGATTTACATGACAAAAGAGTAGAATTTATATTTCAAGCGATATCCCCTGTTCAGACTAATGATAATTAGGTAGCTTTGCGGAATGACATTTTAGGGTCATATTACAAAATTTTACCTTGAAAATATTTGCTGAGAAATTTGAGTGTCTTTGTTGATGAAATAACTCCTTAGTAGCTACGGTTCTTTAAATATCGAGGTTTTAATATTTAACCGTAATCACGAGTATACCGGACAATCAGCCGGTAACAAAAATGGTCTATTTGTCAAGATCTAAACATTTGACGTCAATCTCTTTTCATGAGCCGTTTTTTGAGAACATTCGACCCGACTGAAACGGGCGGTTCTAAATTTATATCCTTGTAATCTCAAATCCTTGCCCTCTGATTGGTGAAAGCTTCTCGAACATTATTGTATTTCGTAAGGTTTAATGTAATGTTCCTTTTCTTTTCTGAAAACATTTAGGGGGCTGTACAATAAATAACATTTTCTCCTGTTTTGATGAAAAGTTATTTTTTTTTTGAAAACGGGCTACTTTTCACCGGGGTAAGTTTTTTTCTATGTTTTGGACTTTATTTATAATATGTAGAAAAAGTAATACTTATTAAAACACAAAATTAACGGTGTTGGAAAGCGCAGGACAATTTTTTAAAATAATTGACTATAATTAAAAATAATCGTGATTTAGCGCTAAAGAGCATTGAAGAATAAATAGGTCGTTAATATAAAATTTCACCTTTTTTTTAAGAAATCGATCTCCTCCTAAATTTTCTTCAAAGTTTTTTTAGACTTTTGATATACAGGGGGAGGCCCAATATTGCCGAAATTTTTTTTTTAAATCTGCGATATTGACACTTTCGGCGATATGGGGACATAAATAAATTTGTTTTGTTAAATAATGAAAAAAATCGGGGGCGTTAAGAATGACCAACATAATTTTACAAAGTTTTTTCAATTTTATAAGGAGTTTTACAATTGATTCAAAAGAAGTCAAATACCAAAATGTGTAAAATTACGAAACTACACCGAACACAATAAAAAGACGTCACAAAATTAGATTTAAGAAATCTAATCTTAAAAATATGACGTCATTCATGACGCGCTCAAAGTAATTTTTAATAAAAACTTCCAACACCTACGCAATTTCGGCGATATCGGCTATATCCCTTTATTACGCTTTGCTTAGAATGCGTAGCCACTACTCCTTTTAACGTGTGATTTAAGGTTGTGACTACGCATTCTAAGCGAGTGTAATAAAGGGATTGGGCATTTGCAGGAATTTAGCTAAAAATCGTGAAATTGCGTAGATTTCTTCGGCGATATTGCAAATTCGCGATATTGAGCGGAGATCTCCTTGTTATAGTTGCACATTTTTGATGAATCGGTTGTAAGAGAATGTTTTTTGTTACGTGACAGTGGTGCCAAAGGCAAATAAGATTTATTGGTACTTTTTATTATTATTGGTATTCCAACGGTTTCTTTTTCTACCCCTTTGAGTTTTTATCAAAATAATGTATCCATAATATTATTCCAAAGTCCTTGCTCTAATATGATTCATAAAATTTCACTACGTCAGTAATTACCGATGCCTCCCTTGTCCCAAATGTGACAAGTTTTAATAAAATTGAATTTCAATTGAATTCATCTTAGGAAGAAATGAGCCTTTACAATAGCTCAGTTATTTTCAGAACTTATTTTTAAGGCTGTCGACTTTTCAGTCAGACATTCTAAAAAGCGCCATGATAATTGTGATTAATACTAAGTATATGATTAAAACAGTTAAAAAATGATCAAAAATTCAAAATTTAATTATAGTTTTTTATTGAAAGTTTGGCAAAAATTAGATTTAATACTAAAACCGAACCAAAACTAATGGTAATCGTCGAAAATTGGTTCTTGCTTTTAAACTTAAAAATATACTAAGTAACAATCCTTTTTAGGTGTGGTAGACGCTCAAACAGAAACAATTTCAAAATAGTATTTTTAATTTTTTGCTTTGAAATATAGAAGATTTAAAAAACGCAAAAATCATGGCTTGAAGGACCACCACTCCTTTCAACATAAAGTTTTGAATCTTGCCGTATGACCACCACCAATAGTTTTTGTAATACAATGCAGTTTAGGTGAAATGGCTCTTTAAAAGAGGTATTCGTGTGAAATTAAATGTTTCTGACGGTAGGTGATTTCACCGACCAATGAGCGCGTTCGATTTATAAAATCATGCCTTTTTGACTTAATTTATTTTTTTGCACCATAAACGCCATTATAAGAACAAATTTCTCTTTTTTCGCGTGTTTTCAGTTATTTTATATAATTTATAAAAAAAAAATCATATAAAATATGTCCAGGCTTATAAGTGGAACGCTTAATGATGGCAAGTTGTTCGATATTTTTGTCCCTTTTTTAAGATGATTAAATAATAAAAAATATATTACCATCTACCATTTCACATCAACTGCACGGTACATTTAATTTTCAGCCAAATTTTTAAAGCAGACAGTGTCTGCCAGACACTCCCTCCTAAAAAATTCTAAAGTTTTCTTATTCTAGGAAGAAATCAGCCTCTACATCGGTCGAGTTGGTTCCGGATATCATAAAGTAGACGTCAATTAGCAGAAGCACTGACAAAGCATGACGAATTATTGCCACCATTTAAAATTACTTTACAATATGCTTTGTATTGCCAGTTACAAATAAAGAGCTATTTGAAGATTCTTAATACTACCTGCAACAATTATCTTATGTATTGGTGGATTTTTGACAATTATTTTACTAGGTAAATTATAAAATATTCAGGTAGATTCTGACTAATGTGATATAACTCATATCATATCTCTTTAAGACTTTAGTTGAACATTGCTAGTTTGGTCTAGTAAATAATGCGCCTTTAGTAGTATAATGTACTAGAACCAAAATAGCGGGAGGTCGGTGCATTTTGACAGATACGGATATGGGCTCTTTGATGAAAAAACTTTTCACTGGGTTTATATATTTTTTTCAATATACCACCAAAGTAATGTTCATGCTCCAGGCAACTTTTGTAACTTAAGAATTTCGAGTTATTGCTTTTTAAGAAAATTTTGAGTTCGAATTCCACAATTAAGTAAATTTTTGAAAAAAGTTCCGAGCATTATAAAAAAATTCCTTATTTTTTCATCAAATTTTTTTCACAGTATTTGTTTCAAAATCAACGAAAAAACTCTTCAAAATGGCCACTTTAACTTTTCGCGTAAGTGACGGTCACTTAGTGACCACATATTTTTTATATGATATTTGAAAAATTATATGACATTTTTTTGGGATTTTCGGTCGAAACTATTTTGGAAATATTTTGAAATTTTTCCTCATTTTCTTGTTCAAACATTTTTAACTTATTTATGAAAATTCTTAGCTGAAAATATTAGGAATGGCTACTTTCACTATATTCAAATATGTCCTCGTTTTGTTTCTTCGCGCTTGTTTATAATTCTGAATCATACTTTTGAAAAAAAAACTACAGTTTGGCAGAATCCATCAAAGCCGACCCATTCATCTTGTAAAATTAATAAATTAAAGTCATGCAAAAAAATATTTCTTTCGATGTGCTTAAAATTTCGGGTTTTTTCGTTTTTTTTTCAAAAATGAAAATTTTTGATTTTGACGTAAAAAATCGTATAAATTAAAATTACATAAATTTTTCACACAGTGATCGAGACCGTTTTTTTAGGTTTCTAGTAAATAAAAGATAGAAAATAAAATTAACTTTAATTAGACACCTTTGATAGCAAACGCGCGTTTTCTGAGTGTTTTTTCAAAAGACGATTTAAAAGTTAAAAAAATAATCGATCTGAAAAAAAAACAGATTATACAAAGTTAGCTCAAAAGTGGCAACTTTTGTTTCGAAAACGTTTTTATCCGAAAATTTTTCAAGTGACAAAAAGTTTCCCATCAAGAGAAGAGAAAATTAAAAAAGTGCAAATCTGCCGAAATCACCGACCCCCTACACCAATAATTTTCTATCCCATTACACACTTATTGTACTAAATTGTACAAGCCTTTTTTCCAAAAAATCATAAAATCACAATTAAACATCCGATCTCAAAGTTACGACTTATGAAGGAAAGTTCAAACAAATATCTTTCAAACTTGTCTTTTTAAATTAGTATTTTTTCAATTTCAAAGGGCTCAAAACCGACACTCCTTCAGCGATAAAAGTCACATTTTCGATATTTTCTGTCTTTATATCAAAACTCAGACATTTTCAAATTATGTATTTTAATTACATATGAAACATTAAATAATTACCTAAACTAAAGCATTTTTTCGAAAGTTTTTTGTAACAAAGTTTTTGTAAACTCTTATTTTCAAAAATTTTCTCATTTGTTTCTCTTTAACTTAAGTTTTGTTTCGCTCAAATAGATTAAAATAAATTTTTTAGATTTAATTTATGAAATGAAATTATTGATTATGTACATTTTCTTATGTACATTATGTATATTTTCAAACTACAAAATGTATATGAGGCGCTAAAGAGCACAAAATGCGCATAAATTGGTTCGATCATAATTATCAAAAATAAGATTATATAAGGATGAATCATCCCGAATGATTTGTCAGCTGGGTGAATCTGGGTAAAGCGTCTGTATCACGCAGAGACCGAATATATCAGGACCCAGCCGATGTGTGTGTGTTCATTAAAAACAGATCAAAATAAAAAAAATATCCAAAAATTTCATACTAGACTTCTACAGCTTATTTGTATGAAGCGGAGCTCAACTTTAAGAGGAGAGCTCAAAATTATATTTTGTTTTTGTCTTTTGTACGCTCTAAGCCGAAACGGAGCGATGCAATTGAGTTTTAAAGTCGATATTTGAAAATTTCAGACAATTTTGTGTAATCATTGTGAATCGCATAAAAAAAATATTAAGCGGTTAATTCTACATCGAATTCTTGGGTTAAATGCACTTTTTGTACAATATTGTACGATTCGTGTGTAATGGTTAAAGAGATATGAGTGAAGTAACAAGGGAGTTCCAAATTCTTAAAAATTAGGAAGTGGTTTGATGTGATTGAGACCTTTTTTGAATCGGCACTCGTTATAATGGGCCATCACCGATCGTCAATAAACTTATTAGTTTACAAGTCGATTTTACGCCCGGTACTGACTCTACCATAACTTATGGGCCATGAGTTTATAGCTCATAACTTAAGGCAGTCATGAATTATATTCAAATGTCTACGTATTCACGAAGCTTTATGATGACGTGAAAGAATAAAGGCATAGTAAATTTTCAAATTCATCGACTTGGAGCATTTTAAGAGCCTCGTGCATTTTGACAGATACGGATATGGGCTTTGATGAAAACTCTTTACATGGTTTATATATTCTTCTCAATATACCAGCAAAGTAATGTTTCATACTCCAGGCAACTTTTGTAAACTACAGAATTTTCGAGTTTTTGCTTTTAAGAAAACTTTGAGTTCAAATTAAACTTTTGAATTCGACAAATTATGAGAAATTTTACAAAAATTCCGAACATTTATAAAAAAATGCCTTATTTTTGTTCAATTTTTTTACAGTATTTGTTTCAAACAACAAAAAAACTATTCTAAATGGGCCACTTTGACTTTTCGCTTAGGTCACCACATATTTTTTATATGCTATTTGAAAAATCATCTGACATTTTTGGGGATTTTCGGTCGAAACTATTTGGAAATATTTTTGAAAATTTTCCTCATTTTGTTCAAAATTTTTCAAACTAATTTTTCTCGAATTCTTAGCTAAAATTATTTGGAATGGCTACTTTCACTTTATTAAAATATGTATTCGTTTTGTTTTTTGCGCTCTTGTTAATACTCTGAATCATACTTTTTAAACGAAACTAAGGATCGGCAGAAATACTCCAAAGCCCTCATTATCTGGAATAAATGTTATTACATTCAAACTTGCCGAATGATAAGCGGACCCATCCACCCTGTTAAATTTGATGAATTAAACTCATGAAGAAAAATATTTTTTTCGATGTGGTAAATTCGTTTTCTTTTTTCCGTCTTTTTTCACAAATTTAAATTTTCGATTTTGACGTAGAAATCGTATAAAATAAAATGTAATGAATCCGAGCTGGTGGTCGAGAGCGTATTTTAAGGTTTCTAAGTAATAAATAAAAAATAATAAATTTACTGTTATTCAAACACCATGGAAGCAAACGCGCGCTTTTTCAAGTGTTTTTTCAAAAAAGAAGATTTATAAAGTAAAAATAATTGATTTGAAGAAAATCAGATTATACAAAGTGACTCAAAAGTGCCAGCTTTTGTTGGAAAACGTTTTCATTCGGAAAATTTTGAAGTGTTCAAAAAGTTTGTTATCAAGAGAAAAAATCGAAAAAATTAAAATCTGTCAAAATGCACTTTATCATTTTTTTGTCTCGATGGGAAACTTTTTACCACTTCAAAATTTTACTCAAAAAAACGCGCGTTTGTAAGTTACGTTGTCAAATTACAGTAAAATTTATTTTCTATTTTTTTATTAATTAGGAGCTTTAAAATACGGTCCTGTTGACCGTTGAAAATTTATTAAGTTTAAATTCATACGATTTTTACGTCAAAATTTGAAAATTTAAATTTTTGAAAAAAGTCGAAAAAAAACCGAAATTTTAGCACATCGAAAGAAATATTTTTTTTCATGAGTCAAATGAAATAAATTTAAAACGGTCGACAAGTCGACTTACCAATTGGGCAAGTCTCGGGTGACATTTTTTTAATTCTTGACTAAGAGGGCTTAACTTTATTTTGCGCAAACCGTATTTTCATTCAAAAAAGTATGATTCAGAGTATAACAGGAGCGAAGAGACAAAAACGAAAGCATATTTAAATATAGTAAAAGTAGCCATTCCCAATATTTCAGCTAAGGATTCCAAAAAAATTTAGTTTAAAAATTTTGAACAAGAAATGAGAAAAATTTTCAAAATACTTCTATTTATTTTTTGACCAAAAATCACTAAACCATGTCATATTGGTTTTTAGAGAGCATATAAAAAAATGTGGTCACCAAGTCGAAAAGTTAAAGTATTCATTTTGTAGAGTTTTTT